>JAOEHY010000862.1:0-11501 GCA_025447955.1 Psilopsiagon aurifrons
AAAAAGGACATGGAACTGTTGGAACAAGTCCAGAGGAGGGCCACGAGGATGATCAGGGGACTGGAGCACCTCCTGTACGAAGATAGGCTGAGAAAGTTGATTTATTGGGAGGTGTCCCTGCCAATGGTAGGGGAGTTGGAACTAGATGATCTTATGGTCCTTTCCAACCCTAACTATTCTGATATTCTATAAAGGAATTCAGTTAGGTCACTTAGGCTTGTCTATATTACCTATAGTAACTATTTTTCCTTCCTTTCCCTGCTGTGAACTAGTACTAGACTTCAGATTTTCTATTTCCAATGCACTTTATAAGGAATAAAAAGTACTCCAGACATGAGCACTGCTGGAAAGTGAGTGCTACTCTGCTCAGTTGGCAGTGCTATTTCTGTTTTCAAGGGCATTCAGGAACATTAGCCATATTCAACATGAAAGCAATTGTATCAATGCTAGTAAACACCATTTGGATCGCCTCATAAGTGGTTGAAATGTACTGTGGTGGACTTGCAAGCCTACTTGGTTTTGTCCAGTCCTTTTCTTAGCCCTTAGTTTACAACTGAAATAAAACTTTTGCTATGAATGCATTTTCTGAAACAAACAAAAAACGGATACATATAAATTCAGCAACAGCATAACTGTGAGGAGGCACAGGAGGGTTTTTAGGTTGTGAAAAGGAAACAGAAATACAGGTTACCATCAGAAGTGTACTGTCTAGTCATGTGGAAAGAAACTGATAAGCTTACTTTTTCCAAAGGCATCTTACCTCTAACCTTATCATCATCATACCTCTTACTTTAGAGATTAAATATTTACTCAGATGCAGTCAGGTTGCAAGGAGTTAATCTTTCTTGCATCTGGCCTAAGTAGGGAAACCTTTTGTTGAGTAGCCTTTTTTTGGCATGCTCTATACCTCTCACCACCATAGACACTGAATTTGACCATTTGAGAGGTCATGTAGCTGTCATTCTAATTTTTCTCTCTCTCTTTCTCTGTTTTAAAAACACCATGATTTGATCCTTGATCCCATGTGGATTAAATAGACATAGTTGCTGTTACATCAGTATCTTAATTTACACACTTGCTAACATGAACAGCTGGCAAAACCTATACTTGAAAAAAAGTGACATAAAGCTCATCTTCCCTATCATCATGTAAAATTACTTTAAAAATTAGAGACAATCCTACAATCCAATTCCTTGAGGCAATCAGCTAGTTGACTCCCTTTGGACTTCTCAGCAATTTGACCAAAGCACTAACAAGAAAGCCTCACAATATCTGAAAATACATATGTGGGTGTGGTGGGTTGACTATGGCTGGATGGCAGGTGCCCACAAAAGACCCTCTATTACTCGCCCTCCTCAGCTGGACAGGGGAGAGAAAATACAATGGAAGACTCAGTGGGTTGAGATAAGGACAAGGAGAGATCATTAACACCTTACCATCACAGCCAAAACAGACTCTACTTGGGGAAATTAACTAATTACCAATTGAATCAGAGTAGAGTAATGAGAAATAAAACTTAAACAACTTCTCTCTATCCCTCTCTTCTTCTCAGGATTAATTTTACTCCTCATTTTCTCTATCTCCTTCTGAGAAGCATAGAAGGATGGGTAATGGGGGTTGAGGTGAGTTCATCGCATGTTGTCTCTGCTGCTCTTTCCTTATTGCACTCTTCCCCTGCTCCAGTGTGGGGTCTTTCTCACAGGAGACAGTCCCCCATGAACTTCTCCAACCTGAGTCTTTCCCAAAGACTAGAGCTCTTCATGGACTGCCCGTGTGGGTCCCTTCCACAGAGTCTAGTCCTTCAAGAACAGACTACTCCAGCATGGGTCCTTCATGGGGTCCAAATCCTGCAGCAAACCCTGCTTCAGTGCAGGTCCTCTTTCCATAGGGCCACAGCTCCTGAGAGGAGCCTGCTCCAGCACAGGCTTGCCACATGGTCACAGCCTCCTTTGGGCATCCTCCTGCTCCAGCAGAGACCTCCATGGACTGCAAAGGACATCCTGCCTCACCAGGGCCTGCACCAGGAGCTGCAGGGGAACCTCTGATTTGGTGCCTGGAACACCTCCTTCCCTCCTTCACTGACTTTAGTATCTTGCAGAGCTGTTTCTCTCACATTCTCACTCCTCTCTCTGGCTTCAATTGCTCAGTTTCTTTTTCCCCCTTCTTAAACATTATCCTAGAGGCACTATCACCACCACTGATGTGCCCTGCCTTGGCCAGCAGTGGGTCTGTCTTGGACCTGGCTGGCATTGTCTCTGTCAGACACGGAGGAAGCTTCCAGCAGCTTCTCACATAAGCACCTGTAGCACCCCACTAACAAAACCGTGCCACACAAAGTCAATACAGTGGGAAGAAATACTGTGTATATTACTCCTGGCCAAGCTAAAGAGGAAGATGGAATGAGACATGTTTCTGGTATTGCATATATTATCTGAGAAAGCACACAAATACTAGAGAGCTATTCTATTATTTTATTCTACCTTCCCTCCATCCTTATCTTTCTCCAAGCATAGAGTCAATGGTACATCTGTTCAAAACTGTAACACCAACTGATGAGTCAAAGTGACAACTCTTTAGAAGTACTCTTTAAGAAGGAAGCATCTCTTCCTTCAGACATAGTCCTCATACATAAACATTCCATACCTCTGATATAGAACTAATATTTTTAGAAAAAAGGCCTGTGCAGAAGGCCTTTAAAACAACGCAGCAGTAAGGAAAAAAAAAAAAAGGTACTCATGAAATAAATCAGAGTTGATGCCCATCCTAAGTAGTTATGGCTTTAGTCAGGAGTTTCTACTAACAAGCAACGTACACCTTTCTGCAGTTGGCTCTTTTCCATAAAAGGATTCAGAAGTGTGGAGACTTGCTAATGGATTTGAAGTCATACACCAAGAGCAGGAACCACTATAATTATCACAGCTGTTTTAACTCAATAGAATAGAAAGTACAGTAAGGTGCATTTATGGTTTGTTCTCCCTAAATGTAACTTAACAGACTTGGTTTTCTCCAAATACATACTGTGAAAGCTGCACAAAGCGTATTTAATGATCTGACAGACCTCTGCACTTCTCCGTGATTTCAGTTGGTTTCAAATGTGACAGTGCACTGGAATAACTACATATATATAAATACCCATAACTATATAAATATATATATACACACACACCCTTCAAAGATAACAATTACATCATCAGATGGAATTTCAGAGAGAAGGTGTTCCAATTTCCTTCTCATGGAATATTTTTGTATTACACCCAGTAGCCCAGATCTGGCTGTAGTAGATATATTAGTTAACTCATTTCACTTTCCCTATATTATGCCAAAGAGAAACTGGATTACTTGCTTTGGGGACAGCCAAAGAAACAGACAAGGGCTCCCTTTTAAGTACCTGACGTCACCTTGTCAATATTACATACAAATCAAACACACAGAGTTAGTGTCACATTTTGAAGAGCATCCTGGCAAACAGTTTGTGGTAAACTAGGGTCTAACAGGGAAGGGTATTTGCTATACAGAACTTTGCACTTTTAAATGGAAAAGCCTTTTAGGGCTTTCTTCTTATCGCCCTATGCACTTTGCTAAAGAAAAGAACACACTTTCTATCATTTATCACATGGCATAAAAGACTTTGAAAAAATGCTATAATTTAACCACATTGTTCCAGCTGTTCCTATTTCCTTCATCACATTGGCATTCATGTCACCAGCATTTAATGGATGTTCCAAACCTATGTTACTAATGATGCCTCTGCTCAAAAAACATCCAAGACAGCAAGGATGCTAATCAGAAAACATTCTCTAAGTCTTCAGCACATAAATCTAAATCTGAAAATTCAATACCTTTTTTCCCTTCAATTCCAAAAGCATGCATGCAAGATGCTGGTGGCAAAGTAAAATATGGCACCACATTTAATTTTGAATCACCTTCTCCTCTTTCAACTACTCTATTACAGCATTCATTAGTGGAAATTAAAAGCACAGCAAATAGCTAATGAAGTACTGCCCATCTAGTGCTATGGTGCAGCCCCAGGACATCACAATTACATGCTTTCTCACAAGACAAGCATCAAAGAAAAATAAATGTACTTGTCTGAAGGGTACCACTCAGAAGCAGCACAAATACTTCATGCTGGCTGCAGCAAGTAGGAGTAGTTAGCAGGACCAGTCAAGCACATCAGTTTTGGAAAAGCCTTGTTCTCAGAGGGAAACAGTGTGCAGAAAGAGTGATAAACAGTAACAAAAGTACACAGGGAAAAAGAAAACAGTGAAGAATTGGGGACCAATTGAGGGCAAGAGGAAGAGTAAGGCTGGGAGGAAAGCAACAAGAAGATCGATGGGTAATTACTTCCATATATAAGAGAGAGGTAAATAAGTAAGAAGTATTAGAAACATGCATACACACACATTCAGCTAATGGATTACTGTAATAGACTTAGACAATGTTCTTATCAGCAGCACCTGCTTGCCCTTCCCAAAGAAGGGTTTCCTGATTTTCTGACTTTAGCAGAATCCTAAACAAACAGAAAGCTCTCTAGAAATAATTATAATTGTAAAAGGTGCATCTAAAAATACAAAGAAAAAGTCATGTCAAAAGTCCTATGACATACTACTCAGGCATGCTTTAATGCCCCCTGGAAAAGCAAGCAAAGACATCCTCCTCCCCCCAACTAACAATCATCTCAACTATGAAGTGAGCAAAGTCTATGCAAAGGGTGTGATGACTCACTAAGAAGCTGTGTTATTTTTTACAATCTCTGCTGATGCCGCACATGCTTTCATGAACTGCTGCCTGACTCTGAAACAGAGCATGGGCTGTAAGTTGTTAATTTAACTGTCTTGCCAACTGGTTCTCCTTCAGGACAAACCCTGAGAGCTCTTCTATGTACTATACCATGGAAAGCTCTCACTAAGCACAATGGATCAAACTTTCAAGCACCTCAGCAATTATGGCTGATAACTAAAGCTGCTCAGAAAGTAAGACTTGAGAAAAAAGATTAAGGAAATTAGAATTCAGTTATTCCGGCTGCATGCTTTATCCAGCCATCTCTTATCTTATTGCAGATTAATCAATACCTAGGTGGCAAATGATTTCATACACCCTGTGACCTTGCAAACTATACCAATAAGAGAAACTCTACCAGATTCTCTCACCACAGTAAGATTATTCACTACAGAGCCTATTTATAGTGGAAGCATACAGCTGAAATTAATATTTAAGTCACAGCAGTACATTTGGCATTAATGCCAAGTACAAGACACTATGCCACTTACCTGCTTTACATCTTTGTCAGGGGGGCACGGGTAAGGGTTTACATTTATGTCCCCTGCCTTTGTCTCGTTGTGCTGACTCTGCTACTTCGAGTGAACCAGATCAAGAAGCTGTTTTCTTGAGTTATTTTTCAGCTGGATCAGTTCATTAAATTGATTCACTTCATCAAACTGATTCACATCATGAACTTGCACAATAATCAACACCCTCCAGCCAAAAGCGATAGTCAACAGTGGGAGGGTTTAACTTGTATCTGCTGTTGAGAAGATCTAAACTGCCCAGTACTAAAGGAAAAAGTATCAAATAGTAACTTCTTAAACCTTCATTACTCAACTACTTTTAAATCCCAGGCAAAATCCACAACCATCCACCATTATTCTTGCACAAAAAAGTAACCTTCCACATTCTAACCTCAGTCACCAATTGTTCTCAGGTAGCAAGTCATCAGAGGGATTAAATAATTAGCTGCATGTCTCCCCCCTCATTTTTATCATAAAAAAATACCACAAACAAGAAAACGCAGACTTGTTTCTATACTACACACTTCTTGTTCTATCTCCCAAGTACTGATGAAAAGTAGAAGACAGTTTTGTATTGTTTTTATATGGTTTTGTATGGTTATGCTATTTTAAAAATAAGTTTGAGAATCACTGACTCATCAGATGCCACAAGAGTTTCATCTTGCATTCAGATGTATAAACTCCACAGCCTTATGCATACAAGGAAACACTGCACAAAAATGTAAAGAAAACCATAAGCAGCAAGAAATGAGACTTACTGCAGTTAAGGATTCAAATCTGATGAAGTATGAGGGGGTTAGGTTATTTTTAAACATTGCTTCAACACTGTAATGTGCTAAGATGCTTAAAAGCCAGGATCATAAGTCCCACTGCCTCCATTCTGTAGTATGAAAGCACTTCCAACACACCAGTTGATGTGTCTACAATTGAGCTTCAGGGTTTTTTCTTTTTAACTTTTTCTTTAAATAGAATGCTGATATTCAAACAAGAATATTAATTACTTAAGTGAAAAGAAGTGTCCTAGGGCTTTTTATCTCCTGCTCAGCAAATTATGATGTACTACATGGATTAGATAGCACCAGCTGCTAATTTTTTAAAACAGTGCCACTCAAAACTTCTACATGTGTGCTAATACACAGGAATTGTCAGGCCTATTAGGACTAACACAGCTAAAGCTCAAGTAGGGTTTTTTTGATTAGTAGAGGGAAAAAGCTGAAGAAAGGACATGGAAGCTGCAAAAATGTTAAGAAATAAAGACTATCCTTTTAATGACTACACAGACATTACTTCATGATCAAAAAAAAGCTGCATCTAGTTCACAGCTCCAGTATGACCTTGAATCAGTCCTTAGAAGTCTTACCAGACACGTTATGGGATTTGAAATCCTCAGCTAAGGAGTACCAGAACCATGCAAAATTAAGGCCTATTTTGGGAATGCCCCCAATTCCCCCTCTTTTTTTTTTTTTGTAAACTTGGGTGACACAATCTGCTACTGCCATAACAGAGAGATACTACAACTTGCTTAGCACAACCCTTAATGCACACATTTTCCCACTTTAGTATTTATCCCCACAAACACAGGCAAATTGACTTGAGGCTGGAAAATTTCAAGAGACAAAAAACATTCCAAAGATTTAAGACTTAACAGTGAATAGGTATTTATTAACTACATGGAACAGACAGAGAGTGGCATTGGTTAGACAGGTTCCATGCTTCCCTGCCCCTCCTCCACAGTTACTTTAAAGACAACAAACTATAATGAAGTATTGATAACATCTTTCTATTTAGGCTAACAGGCTTATCCTGCACTCCACCACAGAGTATGCTGTTTTAATTAGCAAGATGGATCTCGGAGCTGATATGTTCTGTTGTGCTATAATTCCTGCCTTTACAGTAATTTTCTCCTGTTTCTCACACTATAATGTGCTATAAATCCTACTTAGGCTGCCTCACTGGCCTGTTCCTGCTTAGAGTCAATCTTTCAGGCCCTCCGTTTCCATGACAACTCACGGCTATCCTCCCCTTCCCAGGATTATCCTACGGCCCCCTGGGGAGAGCGCGCTGCCACCGCTCCTGGGCGCCCGAAGCTGGAGCTCCATTCAGTCACCTCCCTGCATCCAGCAGGTTTGCTTTGCCCAGCCCTGTCATGCTGCCTGCACCCACGGCTGTGCCCAGGCAACCAGTCTCCTTGTCAACCCTCTTGAATGGGCATGACTAGAGAAATAATACAGGGTTGGCTGGTTTAATGCCTAAACAAGTCAGGAACAAGTGAAATAACTTCTCTTCCCACTCTGGTGCTTTTGTTTCCATTTTCTTTCTTTTTCCCTTGGTGTCCTCATCTCCCATGGTCAGTCTTCACACATACATTCCACAGCCTACAAGCACACAATCTTAGCTGTTCTTAATTACCAGCCTTTGTCTCATTGCCTCTCTCATATTAATTTTTTCCCCTATTTTTATCTTGCTTCCTATTCATTTTTTTCTGTGTTGGCTGTTTAAACACTCATTTTCTTCTTTTTACTCCTATTCTACAATGAGTTCTAAATGCAGCTATGAGGACCGAGGCACTATTAAAAGGTTATTCATCAACTGCTCCTGCTCCCTCCAGTCACACACCACATTCTACCCATACCAAATAAAATTTTATTCATTGGGAAAAAATAAAATAAATAAATACACAAGCAGGTTTTTCTCCCCTAACTCTTCCTTTTTTTTTTTTTTCCCCCTCTGCCTCCCTATGGGTCACCTTGTTTATTTTTTCTTCAGTCTCATTTTGAGTTGTTAAACATTTATAACTTAGGAGCAAGTATCAATCTGTCCACATTATTTCAAGGAAGAAAACAAAAATAAGGTTGATTGTTCTCTTGAGCTAAAGGAGGGGTGAACAATGCTGATAGGCAGCTGGTCTGCACATGAAATAGCAACTTATCTGAAGTCACTGCATAAGACAAGAACTGGGAGCCTCCAAACATTTGCAGACAGTGGGAAAACAGCATTTCTCAGATTTCCTTCTGCATGACCTATTGATTCTCCAACCTTATTGCTGTTTTTATGGATGAAATTCCCTACAGCAAACAGGTACATAACTGTTCACAATAGGAAATGCTATGGGGATAAACACCCCACTAACCTTAAGCACCTAATGTAACTCAAAGATCCTAGGTATACAGCTTATGAACAGAGAGGATCTTACACATCAAACTACTCCCACCTTTGGCTTAGCCACCTAGCTGAATGCTCAAGTTAGGTTCCTTTGGTCTGGTTAGGTGAAGAAGGAACCTCCTTACAAAAGATTCTCCCATAAGCTTATTATTTCCGCAGACTTAACAGACATCTGCAACCTGGCAAGCTCCCAGCTGACTTTGGTGTGGTATGACACATTCAGGCATCACAGTACTCAATCATACATAGTTTAAAAGCAAAATAACTTCCAATGGAAAGATGGGACCATTCCCATCCTTACTCTTCAGAATAGGGACAAAAAAAGCTCTACTAGCTGACAAATGTAATCCACAGGTATGAGTCCTAATTTGAGACCAAACATATTATGGTACTACAGTATCAAACTGCTGATACAGCTAATAAAATATTTCATGACTTTGCTATAGACAGAGGATTGTCAGCTCCAAAAAAGCTGTAAGTCCTCTGTAATTCAGCTGTATCTCTACTATCTTTACGTTTCAACTCTCGTATAAATTTCTAAAATTTCCAAATGGCAATCTAGGCTTTGAAATACTTGCTGTCCTTCTAATTCTAGAACCAGTTCTTAAACAGAAACCTTCACAGAGAAGTAGAAAGCAAGAAGTGCAGCAAAAGAATTTGGATTAATAAGAAACATTTTCCCAAGGGAAGCCTCACTTGGGAGATTTTTTTTCCCTCCACTAAATCTTATTGCTGTCATCAGTTTATGTTTAATAGACCTCATTATTAAAGTAAATAAGACCTCCTAGATCTATTTAATAAGCAGTATTTTTATTCACCTGAATCCCTTGAGTAATATTCCTTGTAACTTTATCTTTTGGAATTTGTTTCTTATGCATACTAAGAAGACTGATTTAAGACTAATGAAAGACTATATACTTCAGAAAGAGGTGAGCAAATATTAGTAAATCCAGGATTAATTTCTATTAAGAAAACTTACCCAGACTACTTGTTTTTACACTCACTACAATCTTGAAACAGATTTCTGGATATTTTTGTTCACATTAAGAACAATTCCTTGCTCATGTGAATCACCTTCCATCTTGTACAGAAGAACTTCAAAACTTGAAATAATACTTGCCATAGTCTTCACATATTCTATATTTCCTGCCAATAATTCAATCACCTTACGAGTCTCATATCACACACTTTATACAGACTGGTAAGTGTAACTTACTCGTGACAGCCATTGCAAGAATTTCAGCACCTTCATGAAAGCTTTCTCTGAACTGGGCAGAATATTGAGCTGAAGACTGGTTTTATTTGATCTTTCATCCCCAATCTGTTTCTTGGTTTAGAACTAGACTTTGGATTCTCCGGCACAAGTAACATCTTTGTTCTAATGCAAGTAATAAATCAAGCTGTTGATAGGTGTTATTTGAACTGCCACTGCAGTAATACCAAAGTAATTATTAATGATAATTTTTAATTGGCACATATGAAGAAGAGGCATTCTGCGCCAGTTCTGCACTCCATCCACTCTGATGTTCCACCTTTGATAGTTGCCAGTACCAAATACTCCACAGTGTCTCCCTTAAGCCACTGTTTAACTCCTATTAATAGCTTCATTCCCCATGTGAGCTAGAGTTTTATATAAAATGCTCTTCATCTTCTTAAAGATAACAGAAACTGTTCAGATGTGTCTTCTATTCCACACCTCAAGCCACCAACTCACTTCAGCACTAAATACAAAATAATTTCTTCAGACTGTGCTAATGTATGCATTTGAGTACATGTCTATAGCTGTGTTTTCAGGGAGGTAACTGACATCTCCACTGCTCTAATAAGGGCTTTCCACCCACATGTTGGAAGGACTGTCCTGTTTTCTGCAGGACTAGGGAAATTCCAGGAAGCAAAGCTCACAAGGACCACGAGAGCTAAGTTTTTAGTTCATTTCCCTCAAAAGGTTTATGCATTCCTGCACACACAGAAGCATTTTTACCATACACATACACATTTTACAAACCCCACTGTGAAAAGGAACTTGAAATCAATGCTCTAAAGAGATATCCCCAAACACCTCATGAATGAGTGACATGTTCCCATAGTGACATTACACTGCATTGACAGTGGCTTTGTCTGTGAGGGCAAATGACTGTTATAAGTCAGACCTCAACCTTAATGAGCCCAAGACAGTCACGCCAGTCAAGATAATCAGTAGATAAGCTGGAAACAGCATTCACAGAAATAACATGTTATTTACAGCTCACAGGAGAATACCTCAGGGCTTTTGTCTTATGAGGCTCTTCATAGCTACCAACTAATTGTCTCGTTTTGTAAAATCAAGCTTCAGTAACAAACCATTAGGATGACGTTCTCCAAAAGCATGAGATGACAAGTTTGAGCTGTTGTGGTCTCACTCTCCCTCCCACTGCACAATCCTCAGCTCTCCAGAACCCCCCACTGTTGTTCCCATCAAAAGGCAAAGGGTCAAGTTCAGAGTCCTGATCTATCTAAAAACCTGAAAAGTGGCTATTTGGAAGGCTGTATTCACTTCTGGCTAAGGTCACACAGATAACACCACAATTTCACTTGAATTCCAATAGCAGCACCGGCTTAATGCCAGAAGCTTGAAGCAGAGCTTTCACTCAAGGCTGCTTACATTGCCACAGAACAACAACATGATGCCTTCATCAGCACAGGAGCAGAGCAGGGTTAATTTTTAACTCAAAGAGGACACAGTATCATGTTGTTATTAAAACATTTCAGCTGAATAAATTGTTGCTGTAGATCTCACAAAAAAAGCTGCTTCCCTAGATGTAGCTGCACTTTTCTCATTTTGAGAAAAAATCACTCTATGTAGCACAGAATATAAAGTGATTTTAGAACCTTACAGCTACAGGTTGGGCAGAGAAGACATTCAGAGCAGCCCTGCAGAGAAGGACTTGGTGTTGGTTAATGGAAAAATGAACATGAGCCGGCAGTGTCTGCTTGCAACCCAGAAAGCCAACCATATCCTGGGCTGCATCAAAAGGAGTGTGACCAGCAGGTCAAGGGAGGTGATCCTGCCCC
>JAOEHY010000874.1:0-23670 GCA_025447955.1 Psilopsiagon aurifrons
CAGAAATCCAAGCGTCGGCCGCTATTCAGCCCTGCCACGTTCGTGGTACCCACTTCATGGAGTGGGTTTCAACAGCTCATCCAATACACAAAAATAAAGCCTGGTCTCTCCTATTAAAAATCCCACATTTATGTACATACAGGATTAGTAAAAGCAGATGTAACTTGAAAACCAAGAGCTAAATTGATTTATAGCCATGGTTACTCCAAATGCTCAGAGTTTAATCTATTCATAGAAATGCTCCAGAAATCCCACAGGATTCAAATGTAATAAAAAAGGAGCGGCATTATTTATACACCTTGCTTGTAAAGCAACAGCTTTCCCATGTGGTTGGAAGAGCTGTGGGTGGCAACACACAATGGTAAAAAGATAACAAATATTTAACAGCTTGCTTAAATGAGCAGGTTTTGCACCCTACACTTTTGACTCAAACTGTTTTGTTTCACCTCACGGGCCCAAGTTGTGGTTAACACATCCTGAGCCAGGTAATAGCTATATCAAATGGGCTCAGCATAAAGCCTTTTCCCATTGAAAATACTTTGCCCTAAAGAGAGAAAGAAGTTTTAAGGACACTGCCTTTCCCCCATCACTTCAGTGAACTCACTTTGCCATTCCACAGCCATAGAGCAGAGAGAAGAGGATATCAGGGATCTCTGCAGTCCAAGAGATTCTGAAGGAGACACTACCACCTGCAGAGCTGAAGACAACTCACGCTATCACTGGCACGGATTTTAGGATCATTTACTGTAAGAGCAGAAGTCTGCTTCATTGCAGATAATGGGATAAGTGACGTTACCTAAGAGAAGTAAAGACCTTTTATATATATATATATGTACACACAGACAATATATACCTAAGAAAAGCCAAAACAAACCCCTTATATACCTATATACACACACACAGAGACAATATATACCTAAGAAAAGCCAAAACAAACCCCGTATATACTTATATATACACACACAGAGAGAAAATATATACCTAAGGAAAGCCAAAAAAGGACCCTTTTTATATAGACAAACACCAAACGCACAGGTAGTACACAAACACACACACATACATTTATATATATATATGTAAAATCTACTTGCATAAAACATGACCTGCATTTAACCAAACTCCTTAGGGTACTGTTCAGGTTTCTATATTCTTTTGTTGGTCTGCTAGACCTCAAGCAGAGGGCCTCCAAGTGCTACATACTAGAAGTGCAGCAGGAAAGGAACTTGAAGAACCAAAATATGCCTGGAAACTAAGATTTCCTACTCAGCAGTGTGTTTCATTGGTGGGGTCTGCATTTTAAACCCAAGTGACCACGAAAAAGGACAAGAAAGACTGATAAAAGACTGAGTATAACATATCCAGCTCACTTAATGGTTTGTTTTTCTTTAAAGGACATCACTTCAATGCTTTCTCAGCTAAGAATGTTTACGGTGCACAGCCATTAGTCACTATTTATGTGGCTAAAGGTTAAGAACTAAAGAGCCTGGAGCATTTTGAAGCGGCAGCCACGCTGCAGGGTCCTACTGGCAAAGACAGAGCCCTCCGCATTCAGGGTTGTCAAATTCCACAGGAATAAGTTCCAGGGGCAGAGGTGGCTTCTAAGGCAGGATATGAACGCAGTAAACTACATCTTGGGGTGATGTTACATGCTTGGAAAGCAGTGGATGAATAAGACTGGTGTTCACGTCTGCAGTAATGACTCAAGCGCAGTTGCAGTTTGACTTGTTTTCTCCTTCAATGTATTCTTTGTTTTGGTAAGCTCTGTTTGGCTGTCATTGCACCCTCCCTGTTCTATTTGTCCAGCATCTTCGTCAAAAACACATTAAAAGCAAATAGAGAAGTGTCCAAATTAAAGAAACTCCGGCAATGATGACCAGCAGGGAACCTGCAGGTTGGCTTCCAGATGGACTGCTCCTTACCCTTGTGTCCTGAGTGCACTTCTACAGTGGGCTACCCACATTTCCAATGTAATGGGATTACACTGCTGTTAGAGCACATAGTTCCTTCTGCTTCTACCTGTGTACACTCTGCTTTGATTGCCCATCATTCACACTATTCCACATTTACTATTTTATGGCTTGGCTTTACCAATTCCTCACTTTTTTCTGCCATTCCCTACAATTATCTCTACTAATCTGGCTGCAAATTAGGTCGTGACAAAGAACAGCCAATGCAGTGCTCTAGCTGTAGCATTCAGAGCTATTCAGGATTCCAAGTGGCCTGCTCCATGGTGAAGAAAGAAAAGCAACACTTTCTAATAGAGAATTGCATCCTGGTTTGCTCTTTCTGTCCATGTTCCAGGTCAGAGCTGCTCTTTTTCCCAAGACAACGCTTTCCATTCAGATCTGTTACTCTATGTGCGGGCTCTGTTTGCATGGGAAGATGAATGAGTCTGATAATATCATTACTTACCAGGAAGTGCTGCATGATGCAGTATTTCCTTGATCTAACCTGCTGTTAGGTGGTTGCTCTCTTCCTGGAGCTACCCACGGTGATCCTCAACAGCATTCAACAAGATAAAACACACATGTCCCTGCAGAAGGACAACTGACTCAGGCACTCAGCATCTATTTTAACCAAATCAACTGTTTCAGAAGCTCTGAGCATGTGTTTTCTCTTCCCTGAAGACTTTTGTTGTTCAGCCCCATTATCCTTAACCTTCTTCTCATAGACTAAAGCTTTGCGAATGGTGCTATGGGCACAGGCATCTCCAAACTCTTGGAGTCAGGAAGACAAATTGGGTACCCTAACAGACAGGAAACACTTCGGAGAGAGAGATGATATTAGGTCATCAGCAAAGCTGCCTTCAGTTCTAACTGATGAACACACTACTGACCAAACCAGAAACAGGTACATACACCACAACAAGCACAACCAAAGCCCAAGCTCCAAACCAACCAGATGGGACAATTGTTGTCCCCCCCTTTCCTTCCCTTCCCACCCTATGCTCTGTGCAGTGTCTTCTCATTGCCTGCAGCCCCTTGTATTCACAGCTCAGTCCCAAGCAGCACCAGCTCCCACCAGATCCAGTCTATGATCCACGACTTGCGCTTCTATAGCTATCTCGTCCCAGTCTCTCTCAGCCCACCAGCATCCCCCTCCAGTGCAGTTCAGACTGGGCACGGATGATGGATGTGCCGCGCATGCCAACTGCTTCTTCTGCAACCAAGAGGAGGCGAAGGGAAATGCCAACATCCACAGAGCCCAGAGGAGAGCTGCAGAAGTGCCAGGGCTTGTTTTACGTATAACCAACATCGCCATGAACCTTGCTGTCAATTCCCTTTGGCCTCAGACACTAACCAAGGGCATTTCCTTCCTCGAAATGCAAAGCTCCGAGGCTGGTACAAGGATGCTGTAGCTCCACAGCGATTGCTTAGGGATGGAGCTGGAACAGGAGACAGCACCTCTGCCCAGCAAGCTGCCAGGCAATCCAGCCAAGCACTTTATGCCTTTTAGATCACACGTTTCTAGAGCAGGGAGGGGGGAGCCCGGCCCGCAGCAGCACCACACAAAGCGGTCGTTATGCCAAGATTTAGCTCTTAAATCCCTCAAGATCTGGTGCTCGGAGCGTGTAAACAACCTTTGCCTCACAGCCTCACGGAGCGATACCTCCACGCTTCCCAGGCAGCCACACAGACCCACCAATACCCATCCTCTCCCCATCCCTTCGCTGAAGCAGGCATGCCAACAAGGAAGCCAGTTGCCATGGCATCTTTTCCCCCTACAGACAGATGTCCATTAAAAACCAAGTCAGCCTCAGGTTTGCTTCACAGAGCAGCTTTCAGTCATTATTACCAGCCCACAAGGAATTTCCAGTGTGCCCCTTCACCTCGGATGTTTCAATGCACTCCAGTATTAATCCCTAGGGATTAGAAGGGAACCACTACAGAACAGGCACAGGTACATTCAAAGGACACATTTAGGATTAAGATCTTGGTTTATGCTTTTGGCAGATGACAACCACATGACCACACTTGGAAAGGGTTGGATTTGTTACCTCTGGCACTCTTCCCCTTGTTCACTAAGGCTCAATGCTGAAATCATCAGTTAAATTGGAAGGGAGATGCAGAACTCTGCCCCTCCTCTGACATGGTACAGCTGGGGCTGGGAATTTGGCTTTGGGAAGAACCTACCTGCCCCAGCCAGGAGCATCATCGGAGCCTCCATCCATGGAGGAAGGATTGCCACCCCTCCACGGGGGAATCCCAGGCAGCCTCTGTGAGCAGGGCCAAGTGCTTCCAGCAAATACACGTGTGAGAGGAGTGATGTCTTCTTCCTCGGTTACAAGACCACCTTTCGATTGTGGAATGAGAGCCTAATGGATTCCATACTCCCTCTTAACCCGTCCTGCCTGTGGTGGGACTAAGGTTCTGGTGGGGTTAAGGGTTCCTCGGGGGTGTCCCATTGGAAAAGCAGGGCAGCTTCCTACTACATCAGCGCATCACCAGCATCTCCACGGGACTGAGCATCGGAGGGAAGGGACACAGACCTCCGGCATGGAGCTGATATGTTGGAAGGCATTAGTGCAGCTCAGAGCGCTGCTACCAGGCTGGCTCAGGGTGAGTTTTCCATAGGAGCCTGGGTCTTCCAGGAAGCCAAGTGCCACCGCTTCAGCCATAGAACAACTCATAGCTCCGAAGCAGCTAGGTCTGAGCACATTCCCAGATGCTGATCCCGAGGGAGTGCTCCCTTCCAGGGTCAGGATTGCTTCCCAAGATGAAACATTTGGATTTCTCCTCTTGGATACCAGTAGCACAGCTGCAAATACGATCAGAAATATCCCATCCTCTTAAGTGCTTCTGCAGTTTGACTCCCATGGCCGCAGAGGAAGAGCCAGGGATTCAGCGTGCTGCCTGCATTCCCACCCAGCTGCCCATAGACCTTGGCTTAACACCACTGTCCATTCCTCCCCATTGATTTCTTGGAAGGAGGAGAAGGTGTTTGGCTCCTTGCGATGAAGCTGCAGGGGGATGGCAGCAAGGGAGCTCCTCAGAGCTGTGCTCGCTTCTTGGTGCTCCTTCACTGAACAAGCAGAATCCAGTTGGGATTTCTCCCTCACTCCACTGAAGCCAGAGCACATTTGAAAGCTGCCAAGGAGAACTGCTCGGGAAAAGTCATCTTTGCTCCTCATGAACTCCTGCACTTGCAGAGGGAAGCTCTTGGCATGGCTGTGCTTGGACAAGACCAGCTGCTCCCGCTCCATCAGCGCAGCATCCCCATCTCCTGTGGAGAATTCCAGCTCACCCATCACGCTGGGCTGCATCTTCCACTCAGCTCCTCCAGCCCTCACTGAAGGTTTTCCAACTGGGACTCCGCACAGACCATGGATTCAGGCCAACAGCAAGAGGAGTTTCTCCAGCCTATGTTAATTCTGCTTGGACTGAGACTACCAGCAGCATGGAGGAATTGCTCTAGGGGATCCACACCTTTCGGGTGCTAAACAGATTTACTGTGGTTGTATTGTAGAGCTCAGACACGGACACCATGAAGCTGGCTTGCAGCCTCATTCATACCTGTAATGGAAGCCTCTCACCACCCAGAGAGAAGGAGCCCACCAAGGTGGGCTTTATATGGCAATAGGATGCACTTCTGCGCCTGAGAGCATCATGCATCGAGGAATAAATATCACAAAATCACATATAGAGACATGAGGCAGGAGGGAGGCAGAGGCATGTAACATAGACTCATAGAATACTCAGAGTTGGAAAGGACCTTAAGCTCATCCAGTTCCAACCCCGCTGCCATCGGCAGGGGCTCCTTACACTAAACCATGCCACCCAAGGCTCTGTTCAACCTGGTCTTGGACACCGCTGGGGATGGAGCATGTTGAGAACATCATCTTTGCATCCAGAAAACCAAGGAATGTCCTACACTGATGCTGTCCTGTCCAGTACCACCACACAGAAAACTGATAATGGCAAGCAAACCCGACAAGTTGCAGTCTACCCTTAGAAAAAGCCTTCCTTGCATGGATGAAGGCAGCATGAATGCCCAGACAGGGACAGCCCAGTGGGGTTTGTGCTTGGTCACCTCCATCAGCATTACGTGAAGCACCCACACCCCCCAGCACAACTGCAGAGGCTTCACAGCTCAACTCAAGCACTTTGGGGAGCACAACCACTTCAGCCAAGGAGGAGCACCAGGGGCCAGCCCAGCCCCAGGGATCTCAGGCAGGGAATAAGGCACACACTTAACACAGTACAAGCAAAATAATAGCTCAATCTTCCCCTGCCCTCAGGCCCAGATAACCTCTACAACCACATCATCGCATCACCAAGCCTGCTCAAAAGACCAAACTCAGTCTCTGGGTGAGCTCAGACACCTCTGCTCATTGCAGAGCCCCACCAGCAAGCAGCAAAGCTTCCCACTGCTTCCCAGTGTCAGGAACGCAGCTCAGGAAAAGCCCACACCTACCCCAGAGCATGCTCCAGCTCCAGCAAAGCAGCAGCCCTTCAGGTGCAGAAGCTTTGTAGGAGCTGTTGGCTCAGAAGAAGCTTCAGCAGGGCCCAATTTCCTGATGGGGAAGGAAGCACAGATCCCTCTGGGGTGTCTGATGGGTTTCACCAGCTCGGGGTGGAAGGAGTTTGACTCCCTGCGAGGAGGTGGAAGGAAACCATGTGAGCGTCTTGAGGTTTGTTGTCCATCTCAATTAACCAATGGCTTCCAGGTCAAGAAGGGGCAAAGTTATAAATGCTGCTTGCTGCTATAAATAGTGTTTGCTCAGGGGTGGTGCAGGAGCAGGAAGCCTTAGGTGTGGGGTTTAACTGGGGCTTGGAATGAAAGCAAACATCCCCAATTGCTTCCTGCTCCAAGCAAACCTGCCGCTACTTTGCTGTTGCCCCTGGGAGGATGAAGTGCTCAGAGCCTTAGGAGATGTACCCAGGAGTTCAGGCTGGGAATGGATACACAAACAGCCCTTCTGTGCTGCAGAGCTCCCCTCCAAACACTACAGAGTGTCCTGCTGGATGTGCCTGCCTTTAAAATGCCATCATTAGATCAAAGCACCCGTTTATGTAAAAGGAAGGGGGGGGGGGAAGCCTTGGAGAACCTGATGCGATTTTCTCAGAGCTCAAACGAGAACAGACAAGTCGGTTGGTGCAGATCAAGGCAGGAATTTTCCACTGGGCCTTAGGGAATGGGCTCTGGTGAAAAGGCAAATGGAGCAGAGAACGGGTGGTGGGATGGCAGCGTGGGCCTTGGGGGGGCCGTGGCATGGGGAACACAGTGTGGCCATGTGGAGCTCTGGTTGCTCCCATGGATGGATGGATACCCATGGATGTTTGCTTGTGGGGTAACTCTATGTCCATCCACTCCGCTACTGGCATTGTGCGAGGCTGTTCTAGGGCACAAACCAAAGAGACACCACCTCACCCAGCGCCTCGAAGAGCAGAACCAGCGTCATAGAGGGCATTAGTTGATGTTAAGGGCCAAGTTCTCCCCAAAGGGCAAATCAGGCCACCAAAACATTACTGAATCCCAGAGCTGCGTGAAGCAGAGCAACATCAACCGGGTATCTCACCCCAGACTGTGCTGCCAGGCTGCATGGGGAGGGTTCTGCTAGGCTGGCCCAGCCCAGAAAGGGCTCTTGGAGCCCATCAGCAGAGGGCTTGGGGCTGCATTTCCAAGCAGGGGATCCCTTTGTCCTGCCGTACCCACCTCTCCCCTCCCCTTGCTGGGAGCAGCTGAATCATCCCAGCATCCTCAAAGCTCGGAGGCCTCTGCCAAGCTTCGTGTGACTTTTGGCCATCGCTCTGCTCCATGTTATCCCTGGCTGGTTTGAATCCCGGAGCCTTCCCTGTGGTCCTCTGGAGCAGGTGGGTGCTCCCAGCGCAGAGCTGCTGCCTCAGGTGGTGTTTGTCACCATCCTGCCCGTGTATGCACCATCACGAGTCATTTTGCTGCCCTGCTCCCTCGCTGCCAGCATCCAAATCAGGGACCCTTTGCAGAGAGGGAACAGCAGGAACATGAAGTGAAGGATCCAGGCCCTTTGGGGGAGAGCAGGTGCCCTCTTTCCTGCTGCTGAATCATCTCCTCTCCATTACTGCCACGCAGCCCATGCATCAAGTGCCAAGGCAGGCTGCATCCCAGAGCTCTCTGACGCCGCTCCAGCACCCAACGCACTCAATGCCCATTGCTGTTCATCGGGGCAGGAATGTGCGCTGCTTCCCTGATTTTAACAAAAATAAAGTCAGGCTATTTTAAGGGGTTTAATCATAGCAGGAGCTTGGCCAATCTCAGCTGTCCGGTGCTCTGCTGCAACCTTCTGCCGCGGTGCTACTGAGTCATCAGCCACAGAGCTGACCTGCAGCTTGATGTCCAAACCTGACCGCTTTTTCCAGGCACTTGGGTGTCCAGATGACGGCTTTGGAAGTGTCATGGGTCAGCCTTGACCAGGACTTTCCCCTTCATCATAAGCAGGCTCAGGCCACGTCAGCGCTGCTGCCACTGGTCCCACCCACAAGGGACATCTCAACCTGCCCCAGCAGCACTGAATGAGCACACTGGAGGTTGTCTTGGCTTCCTGGAGAAGCTCAAGGACTGAGGGTGATTCAATTCAACACCAAAGCTCTCAGCAACCCTGGGTTCTTTGGCATAAGCTGCCCACTTCTCATGAGGTAAATCATTACCTGCCTCATCTGCTTACAGCAGCTCAGCTGAACCAAGCTTCTCCCAACCCAACCATGACAAAGAGCTTTGCCTTCCAGTTAAGAAGTAGAGAACTTAGTCTGAAGTTGCATGTTCTGTTCTCCCCGCTGCAGGCTCCCCCCCCCGGCTTCCAGCCGACCACAGGCAGCAGCACTGTGATGCTGGTTGAACCTTCAGCCACATCTGCTGGAACTCCAGGGCTCAGCATCTTGGGTGTCCTACCCAAAGCTTTTAGCCAAAGGGTCTGAGATGGTGCAAAAAGAGATCTTACATTAAATAGTTTCTATGGGAGTGCAAGCTGTGTTGTGCATCTCTAGGTCCCGGGAGTCATTTGCAGCAGGCAGAGGCCCTGTTGTACATGCCACATACTACAGTACATTCCTATTACCAAGATAGACAAGATCAAAGGTGAATGGGGCAGATCTCCAAACCCAAGCAGGGGATACCATGAGTGCAGTCACCAGTGCCCTGTATTCTGGAGTGAAGAAGTTCCACACTCCCAGTCCGTAAAGCCAGGAAGTGGATTGGAACAACCTTCCCAGTTCTATTTATTGCACCTCCTTTCTGGTGGCCAAACCGAATGGTCTCTAGCAATAAGGGGCCAGCTGGGTTCAGTTCTGCACTCCAGTTCGGAGCTGGGAAGGCAGCGCTGCTGCTAGGGACTAAAATCATGGCTGTTCCTGCGGGGTGAACAATGAAAAAGGATGGTGCTGGGGTCTGCAAGCACAGCCACAGGACAGCACGGCCCCTTCCCAGAGAATTTGCCAGGGATATATTCTAAGTGAAAACCAACAGTAAGAGCAAAACAACCCAGGTTTGTCCTTAGAATCCCCTTAGAGATGTGCATCCCTTTGGGGCAAACACCACGGGTGTTTGGTGGCTGAGCTTTGGGCCAGTGCCATGTTTCAGAGCAGGATGGGAAGCGCTCTGTGACCACAGGAACCGGATCCAGACCCTGGCGCATCAGCCCTGTGGTAGCAGCTCCTTCAAGGTCTGTGTGCAGACAAGGAGGGAAGAGGTTCTAAATCGGTGTGTGAGTCATCTTCCTCACCTCATGTTGGGAGAGCAGCACTGGAGCAACTCTAATGTGGAGGGAACACGCACGCTGCTCCAGGAGGATGGGAACGCCGGGGCAGCTGTCAATACATCTTCACAAAGGATTTATTCAGTTTGGCAAAGTGCCTGTAAAATAACCACATTAACCAGCACCCAGGATATAAACCTGATGCTTTCTGCCCCAAAGGCAGCGAGCACTGGCCTTTAAAAGGCCATTTGTAGAAATGAAGAGAGTACCAAAGTCCCTTAAAGCATTTAACACCCCAGCCTGGAAGCCTTTAGGACTCATTCAGTTTCTTACACCACCAAGGTTTAACGTTCCATACCTCACTCCTTATTTCCAGACCATAGCTCTACCCCTGCATGAGCAGTTCTGCAGCATCAGGACTGCACATACTCAGAGATGGATATAACCTCAGATTTACACTGTTTATTAAATAGAAATCATTTCTTAACTAAGAATCCTTTTAATCCAGAACTGGAGAAGCCTCACACACCAGGCCTAGCCTACTCCACTGCATCCCCATGAGGAATGTGGTGTTGAACAGGTAACACATCCCCCCCAGAGCAGTCCACTCTCCAAGAAGAAAGTCGAATGCATGATTTCTGAAAAGGTAGGAAGGCAAAACGGGCATTAGGATCTGCCTAAAACCAGCTAAATAGTGCAGTGAAATGCTTTTAGATACCACAGACACCCCCATTGACCAGCAACCAGTTTTATGAGCAGCTCTGAAGACAATTCCTAGCTGAGCTTTAGTGAACTGGGCACTCCCAGACAGAGTCCCAAGGGGGGAGAGTCTGGCCTACACCAGCACGGCCAGTTTCCATATAGGAGCAGAGCATTCCAGTGTTCATTTGCCCCTCTTGCCACGGCCTCTCCTGGAGGAGGGTTTGCCTGTGCCCGCCGTGGAGGAGCTGGCAGATGATGCCACCGCGATGTTGATCTGTCCTTCCTGAATCTCCTGCCGGGTCTCAGCCGGGAGGTGGTTGATTTGCTGTTGTGTCTCCAGGTAGAACATGACATCCCGCAACTGCTCCTGGATCTCAGAGATCTGCAGGTCCTTCTGTTCACAGGTTTCCTTTAACACCCTCTCCTCCTCCTTCAGTTTGTTCTGAAGCAAGGCTTGATTCGCCCGCAAACACTTGTTGAGCTCCTGCTCCTCCTTCAGCTCGTTGGAAAGTTTGGCCACTTTGTTGTTAAGCTGAGAACACCTTACAAAGAGAAGCACAAGTCAGGAAAGCAGCACACTACGCCGAGATCAAACACTATCACATCTGATTTCCAGGCCCTCAGGACAGCCCCAGCCCCATCACCACCACCTGAATTCATTCTTCTGGCAGAAAAGCATAGATCCTGGAATGGTTTGGGCTGGGACCTTAAAGCTCAGCCGGTTCCAACCCCTAACATGGAAGGAACACCTTCTACTACAGCAGCTTTCTCCAAGCCCCTGTGTCCAACCTGGCCTTGAACACTGCCAGGGATGGGGCAGCCACAGCTACTCTGGGCAATGAGATGCTCCCATGAGGGTATCAGTAGCCTCGTGTTTCAGACAGTGCTTCCCTGCTCCTACCAACTCATGGCTTTTGCCCAGAAACTTTGCTGGCATCATACATGGACTCCTTTCCACTGGGCAAGGGGAGCTGCAGGAGCCCCAGCTCACCAGCCTGGGTACCCTGCTCCAGCTGGGAGAGCTTAGTGCCGCAGCACTAAGGGCCTGGTGGCTAATGTGGAGTGGAGCACCCAGTCCCACCTATGGAGCGGGCACACAGCAATCCGCGCAGCACCCATGCTTGACATCCTTCATCTAGGCAATTCCTGAGATCTACGTTTTCCCCTGTGCAGATGAGATGCCTCTGCTGAGCCGCTGTTCTTCCCCTTGGATAAACCCACCAATTGCCAAGCAGACTGGCTTCTCCTTCGGAGCAGGCAGGAGAGGGATTACTGAATGCTAAATATGCAGACCATGTAAAAAGAGCCAAGAGCCCAAACGCTGCGCTCCACTCAACAGGCACTTTCAGTTTGTGAACACCTACAGAAATGAGAGCTCAGTTTAAAATAAGCTGCGTTCTCAGTCTCCCAGTTTAAATAGCCCCAAATTGCCCAGGAATAGCAGGAGTGTTTTCTTGCTGGATGTCAGTGTGCAGAGTTTTAATGGCTGCATGGAACTAAACCTGGCAGCGGTACCCACTTCCTTTCGACAGACTGCTTTTCTTTGAGCAAGTCATTGAGCCTCTGTTCCAGACTGTCACACTTCTCAATGGTCTCTTTAAATTTGGTCTTCATGTTGTTAATCTGTAAAAAACAAACACCGAAGCATTTCAAACAGGTCAAAGTCCTCAGCGCTTTCATTGTGACACTCAGCTTTCTGGAGCCCTTTCTTGACTTTGACCAATTATTATATCCAGAGAAGCAAAAGCTTCGAGCCAAGAGAAGGCTTTATTTTAATGCAGACCCTCCCCACATTACACTTTGCAGCACCCCAACAAGGAACCACGTTGCCGTGGAAGCTGCTCACACAGAGCAACAACTCAGGCTGTAAATCTGTGCCAGGCACCCCATTCAAACTGAAGCTGCATCGGATCCATAACTTCTCCCTGTCTGCCATTCCCATTCATTCCACCATTCCCCCAGACGGTTTTGTATCCTCAGCAAACTTAAATTTCCATCTTAAGGCTTTGTCATGCTGGACTTTGCTCAGGTGAAACTGAAGCTCAAAGAAGCATGGTCAAAGTCTGAAAATGAACATGCTACTTTGCTCAGCACTGACTCAGCAGCTCGCTGTCATAAGGCAGTGACCTACTGACACCAATATCTTACTCATGCAAAACACAAACAGAAACACACGCACATTGGCTTCCTCTTCCCCTCTACCTCACAACTCAAGGCTCTTACTGCTGAAGAAAGCCAAGCTCATTCCCTCCGCGCTGCACAGAACACAGCAAAGCCTCTGATGTAGGACTTATAGGATATTTATGGACAGAAACACTTGTTTCCCTTATATTAAGGTCAAAAGCTGGTGGTGGAGGCAGGAATTTAAAGGGAAAATGCTTTTTTTGGAGGAGCAATCTGGACAAACGTCAGCGTCAGCACACGTGGTGCCTCCACTGATGCCACAGTCAATGCAGAGCAGGTTTTATCCCTTCCAGCCCTAATCCATGGATGTTTATGCAGCTGATGGTTGATCTGGAGAAGTAGTCTGGGCACTGATAATGGAATACACTGCATGGTGGCACTGATCCAGCCAAGACTTCCACAGAGCAAGTGCCATGAATAAAACTGTAAGGATCTTTAAACATGAAATCACATTTGGGCATATCTGATAGTCCTTTCACTTTGAAATTGCTTTGTGGGTCATGTTTCCTCACCATGTGCAAGATGATTTTTGCTGCATCTTTCCCTTTTATGGGGCCCTCTGTAAGATTTCTGGACTGTTCTTTAGGCCAAGGTCCATGACCACTACTTCAGCTGTCACAGTTTCTACATTTATGATGCCACTATAACTGCAAACTGCAGATACTAAATGGTTAATTAGAAGTCACACAGAAAGTTAAGGACTCAACTCTAAACCCTGACTAACTTTAAACCCCGTTGAAAGGATCTATGTAGAGTTAGAAGCATTAAAATATCCTCACTGGATTTTTGCTGATGGCATTTTGAAGCAGTCCTGCTTACAGGACGCTTTATAGGAGGAGACTCTGAACTTCTCCCACAGGGTGCTGAGGAGAGAGAGGGGATCAAAACCAAAGGGCAAATCAATATGCATTTGGAGCAGAAAGACAGCTCCCACTTTCTGCAGCCGAGCAAATTAAAGTCATCTTGTCTATGCTACACTAACCTTCCCTGGAGACACACGCCAGCATGAGACGGATGGCATCGGCAAGCAGGGATCCTGCAGCACCACAGACTTGCTTTCACTGCTGCTGCAGTCTCCCCAGCAGCCCATTCAAATCAACCTTCAATCGAGGTGGCAATCTACCTACTTCTGCACCACTGAGCAGCAAATTGCTAGATCTGAGCATCAAGATAAGGGATAGAGCTCAGAGCCAATTTTCTCGGCTGGTAGTGAAACAGGCTCTGCGAGGCCACGTCACGCAGCACTTGAGCTGTAGGAGACTGAGCAGCTCCGTCTCCCATTGAGCAGAACAGTGGCCAGGGGTCTGTTTTGGCAGTTTCACACATGCCCAGAGCTCACCTCTTCAGCTGTGTCCTTTTCTATCCGGACAATCTTGTTTTCCCAATAGATCCGTTGTGATTCCAACTGGCTCGTTAGCAAATAGGAGTACTACAAACACAGAAGATACATACACAAGAGTCAGCTTTCCCATAAGGGTGCCTATGCTGATTGAGAAGCCCAAAGGGCTCCAATATACAAATCAACTTAATCAAAGCCTTTGGAGCACAACAACAAGGAGCAAATTCCACCCAACCATACCCAGTATCATGTCCAGAACTTGTTAAAGACTTTCCATTGTAGTACCAATAAATCTCTACAAGTTTTACACTCTGCAGGAAAATGAAGCATCAACCATCCTGTCATGAGAGTCTGAGATCCCAAAAGCCAAGTTGCTGAGCTCCCCATTCACAGCCCAAAAGCCAAGGCAGAATGCATATGTCTGGCTTCATGTACAGCCTATTCCAATGGTATTTTGGCATCTGAACGAGGATATGCCTTCACATCCCTTCTTTTCCCTTCTGGTTCTTCAAATGAGTTATGAGAAGGTTGAAAAACGTGATCATTTCTTATCAACAGGCTAATAAGCACCAAATTAAGCATTCACTACAGAATTAAACATTAGCCAAAAGCCTTGAACACTCAGTAATATCCGGGTGCTAAACTACACTGCCAAATTCATCCTCTCTGGAAATATTTACATCTTATCAGCTAGTTAGAGAGCTCTCACACATTTTAAGCACTAACCTCTCAGGAATAGAAAGGGTTACAGTTAGCTGGTTTAGCCATCTAAGGGTTACTCAGAGAATTCATGGTAAAGCAACTTAAGTATTTATTTGAGCAATAGGCTTGTGAAGTCTGGTCTCTATGGGCTGCTCCTCCTCAGATACCCTTGTGGCTAATGCGGCTGAAATCATGCTGCAGTATTACCTGCTCAGTGGAGCAGTAACTTTTAGTTTCTCTCCTTTACCCCTTCTAGTTAGGGAGGAGAAGCTGGGCAGCAGGTACAAAATCCACCCCCAAAATCATTATCTGTTCATGAGAAGGGAGCAGAACAGGGCTAGGATCAGTGGAGCCTGTCGGCTTTCTTTGCTAGCCAAGGAAAGCACGCAGCTAGGAGTTCTTCCATTCTTATTCATTTTACAAGCTAAACTACCCAATCCGACAGTTCCACACACATCCCTGCTCTTAAGCCAAGTCACAGACGCACTGGGAAGGTTCTGTTGAGTGAATCTGGACGTACGGACCCGTTTCAACCTCCAGTGACCCGAGTGTAGCAGCACAACCAGCTCATCTTCAATCTAGTGGTGAACACAGGGCGAAGCTGCAGCCAGCTTCCACTGAGCTGCATTGGCTCTGCAGAGCCAACAAGAGGTTGGGTTTTTTTCAAAGGGGAAAAAAAAAGAGGGAGTAAAAACATCCTGCTTGTGCCTGAAGATGATTGCCTCCACGCAGGGAGCAGGGCTGCTGCATAGGCTGATGTAATTGAACTGTAGTCGTATCTGGATTTGAAACGCTTCCACCCAGCAGCACAATGCAGAGTCCAACAAGGCAAAATATTTACCTCTAATTGTAAGGCATCAATTTTCTCTTCCTGACACATATCTCCCTCACACTCATACTGAACTATCTTCCCATCAGTTTTACTTGCAACCAGGCGATGGACGTAGTTATCTGAAGAAACAAAATTCAACCAGAGGGAGTTTTAGCTTCAGAACACCCAGGTTGACACCAGTTATGCAGCACAATTAACCATGCAGACTGCTGCAGCAGCACATAAGCAAGGCAGGAAGCCAACATCAGATGTATTTGTTATTTAGCAGACTTCACAGAGACACCTTACAGGATATTTATTACAACAGCCCATTCCCATTCCTCAGGGCAAATTGATGGAAAGGGATTAACAAACACATTCCACAGAGACTCCTGGACCGCCCCGGATCATTATAGAATCACATTCTCCCCCTTCCATCTGCTGCAGACCCATGAAAACTGCTATTAGAGAGGAGATGGATGTTCCCAAAAGACCAGGTATTAGTACAGATGCGAACTCCTTAATCTCCAAGCAAACTCTGCCTCAAGTACTCCTCCTAATGAGTCCCAAAAGCTGTTTTACAAACAAGGTCATCCTCCAAGGGGGGAGGACAGAGCACTTACCTCCAGCATAGTCCCAGACTCTGTGGTTGGTCAACTGCATTGCATAGGTGTGCTGGGTCTCCTCAAAGTGCTTGTAAGCATGTCTGCTCACGTACCGGCCGCAGCCGATGTGCCCACAGATCAAACAGATCCAAAGGTTCTGCCAACAGAGGAAGAAAGCTCTGTATATACAGTGCTGTCAAGTGGTGGTGTCAGTGCTTTGAGAAAGTGTGGTCAGCCACTGATGGCCTCCTGATGCTGGGTATATCCAGTCACTTCCTTAGAAAGCAAAGTGTGTGCTTTCCTCCCTCCTTCGAAGCCTTGCTCAGCTGGAAGGTTAAGGAGAAGGAGGTACCTGCTCATTCAAGGCAATTACAGGGCTGCAGGTGCTGGGCATGTTGATATAACATCACGGGATGCATGGAAGGATGGCTTTGGCTAATGAATGAGGTGCTTCAGCAGCCCACAAAAGCAAGCTCTGAGGAGCACAGACTAGAAAGGACCCCCAAGTTCAGTGTTAGCTTAGCTGCCTGCTATCAAACTCTTCACACACACTCTTGACCAGCTTACATGCTAACACCTTCTAAGAAAGATTTGTCAGAAGAGGAAACCTGGCAGCTGAGATTCCTTCCAGTATTGATTCCAACTCAAAAGGAAAGCAGATACACCATCAACTGGTAAAATCAGCCCCAAAGCAGCCACAGAACTAACCCCAAGAGCAACTAGAGCAGCTCTGCAGTCAGATTTAGTCTAGCTCTCACTCACCATCCACCCACCTACTTACTTCTTGAACTCCACACTCAAAACACTTGTTCTCTTCCACTGGCTCAGGTGTTTGGCAGTATCTGCAGACAGGACACCTAGAGGGCAATAAGCATCATGATGAGACACAAACAGCTCCATTTTAATATTACAGTAATTAAAAAGAGAACCAGAGAGCCTTGTGCAAGTGGGATGCTCCCTATACGTGTGCAACTCTCAGTTCACGTTTACCCCACTCACATTGTCCTTCATTCCACACAAGGCTGTTCTTAAGCTACTGACAGAACAAAGAGCAGTTCCTCCAAAGCCATTTCACACTCTCAGCTTGATTTGAGTTTGCTGCAGTCCAACCGTAGAGAACATCTGCAACCAAGAGCACCAGTGGGGCTGCCAGCAACGTCAGCCTCTGCCAGTAAGCAAAAGAGCCGCGACCGAGCTCAAGAAACACATCCCTGCCTCAGCTATCAACACTGCAAGCAGCACTTGTACAGATGTGTTACACATCTCTAAACATTGCTCCTCCAGACTGCTGCCAACTGGTACCTTCAGTTCTGCACCACCTGCAGGGCTTCACACAGCAGGTACATGCTGTGGAAGGAGGCTGTAACTACACACTGCCGAGGACAGCCGAGTAACAAAAGGAGGTACTGTCTCTTTGCAAACATACCTTGGTACTCAAAACCACCCTAAGGAGAGGAGGAGATGCTTCAATCTCACTCCAAATGGAGCCCATCTCAGCCCTTCCAGGAAGAACATCCCATAACTGTATCCCAAAAGAATCGGTAGCAGGGATTCTGCTCCGATTTCGTTCGAAACAATACCAATATGCTGAAAGACAGGAGACCCACAACCAGCTTCTGTCCAGACCCTAAGCCCTAAGAGGTCAGCCAGGGAACAGGGTAACTGAGGCTGAGCATCCTCTTGCCAGGACTGTTCTGATGAATTTTTCATTAGCTGCTGGATAAGCTACAGAAACATCCAAGGGAGGAGACAATTGGATTGCAGTCAGCTTCCTATACAACTGCAGGCACTTACAGCCTCCATGGCGCCAAAACAAAGTGGACAGAGATTTTATCATCCTTCTAGACTGTGAGCGTAAGTTCTGCTTAACTGTACATTAGGTATTTAAGTGCTGTTCTGGATCCTGCTCCTACACTGGCTGAGCTCCACTGCTTCAAATTGAAGCTGATTTTGGAAGAAAGCAGCCCAGAAACTTGCATAGCTACAAACGTCATTAACCTACCTGAGGTTTTGTTACTTTGGCTTATAAATGATATAGAGAGGGGTAAATGTTTTCCTCACACTCGATCAGAGAGAATCAGGTACTAGTGATAGAGAAGAACACAGAGCGAAGATCAGCAGCAGCCTGCTACGGAATCTACAACTGCCTGATGTGCAGAACAACAGTGTCCAGAGGATTCAAAACACGCACTGGGGTATCAGTCAGGGCTCTGCTCTCAGAAGCTCAGACACATGGAAATCCCCATCTACAGGGATGGGAAGACAGGTAAGAGGAGGAACAGGAAAGAGCTGGCAGAGCAAAAAGCAGAGCTGCTGTAAGGACAGATGCAGATCTGAGCCCCAGCCCTGCCTAGTGCACTGGGGTGCTTCCCTGAGCCCTCTCCCATCACTCAGTCCATACCCACCTTGAATCATGCAGCCTGCCTAGAGCAGCTGCCTCTCTCATTTACTCAGTGATTTTGCCATTTCTTCCTTCCCTCTCACACTCTCCTGTCCTGTTCCCCTGCCTGCCTTCTCTTACCCCACTCCCCTTCATCCCCATCCAGTATCTAAGACAGGAGGAGAGCATGGCTCCCAAAGACTCCTAAGCTCCAGCCAGATGTGCAGACCTACAGCACAGCCTCAGCTACACCAAGGAAACAAGTGACTGAACAGACACCTACGGCTGAGTGATGCATTCCAGCTGTGCATCCCATGCTGTTTACCCCTGTATTTTAATCCTGTGGTATAATAATCAGCATTGCTCTACAGTTCCCTTCCTGCCTCAGCAGCGAGGCCCATGGGAAACATTGTTCAATTACTTTCGGCAGGAAGATTTCTCTCCAGGAGTCCCTTAATGGGAAAAATCCAGAGCATTAGAACTTGCAGTAATTCCTGCCCCCACACTCTGATAAGCAGAACCAGTCTTGTCAGCACACAACCACCACACTCAAAACAAGAGCTTTAGATGTGGAACTAAAGCAAAGCCTCTTACGTGGTGTCCTCCCACCGCTGCAGACACTGGCTGTGGAAGCTGTGGTTACACAGCGTGGTGAGGACCCCGTTCACGGACTCATCCATCCTCTCCAGGCACACTGTGCACTTCGGGAGCTCTGTCAGGTCCATCACGGGCAGGCTGGCCCCCTTCAAAAGAAGAAGGGGAGACAAACTGCTCAGCGCCTTCCAACCATCATACGCAAAGCACCCACATAAGAAAACATCAAACTTCTCTCACATTACTGCTGCCACTAACATACAAAACCACTAGAAGTATCCCATGAGTCTACACAGTGTGGTTACAACCGCCAGGATCCTCTTCACGACACGGGCTCAGTACAGCTGCTGCACCTCCAGCCAGGCCCATTCTGTTTTCTGGATTCACTAGAGCTGCCCCCAAGGCAGGTTTAGGTTAAAGACACTGCAGCAATGAGGCACGAAGCCCACAGAGTCACCAAACTCTCCCAAGTCACACTGGGATGGGATAAAGGGCTTGTGTTGATGCAGTGAAGCAACTCTTGCAGCACTCTGCCCAGTCCAAATAATCCTGTTAAAGTTCTCTGCAGTGCAGGGAAACCAAACGCAACCAAACTTACATCTTCTGATTTGAGGACTTCAGCCCTTTCCACATACACCAGCTGGCAAACATCCTCCTCTATCGAGTTGAACTGCCGGCCATTGCATGCCATGTAAAAGCTGTCTGCATCAGCCTGTGCACAAAGCAAAGGAAACCATTTAGAAAGACAAAGCTCACAGCTGATACAATTGAGGAAGAGAAGTCTGCTGGATCCTCCCCTCTCCCTGCCACCAAGCCCTGTAACACCAGAGGGATTCCAGAGTCAGCTCTTACCAGCAGACGTTGCATTTTGGCATTGGGTTTAGCGTTACCACTTGAAGAGAAGAAGTGAAGTTCACAGCAGTGACAGCTACTCTGATACCTGAACATCCAGCAGGGATAACAGGTTTCCCTTCAGCATCTGTTTTGTCCTTTGTCAGCAGTTTCAGCACACTTGCAAAGCAAATTCGGCCTCTGAAAGTTTCAGAGGGCCATGCTGCAGGACACTTGTGTCAGGGGAAGAACAACTGAAGTGTGGGCAAGAACCCATTTCACTGGTCACCGTGGAGGCATGCTCTGGATGTACTGAAGTATTAAAGTATGCTGGGAGCCCGCAAGTCACTTGCGAACAGGCAGAACCAACATCAAATCTGGAAATGGGTGCGACTGACACATAGGAACCTCCTCAAACCCTTTCTCTCACAAACCATTGCACCAGACTGAGGCGAGTGAGCTGAGTGATACCCTCCTCTGTTCCTGGTCACTCCAAGCAGAAGCATAAAGGTCCCTGACATTTCCTTTGCCACCTACAGAGACATCTTTTAGTGGTCCCTGGCAAACAGGGATTCAGGAATTTCCTAGGAAACAGGAATTGCAGGGTGAACCGAGTACAAGCATATGGATTTGCTGCGAGGCTCTTTAGCCCAGGGTCATTTGATGCAGCAATACACAAAATGCATCCTTGTAATTACTGCAAAGAGCACAAACCACAAATACTGCATCTGCACAACAACATGGCAAGGACCTCACACAAAATTGACAGCTGGGAAAACCTCTCCAGGAACCCAAAATTTTCAACTGGGAGAAGAGAAGGCACAAGTGAGAGGGCCCACAAGGAACAGGAGAGGGGGAAATGCTTAAAGCTACATAGAAGATCTGTAAGCAGCAAATTGTTGTCTGCTTATCCATCCATCCCCTGGGCTCAGTTGTGGGGTGAGGGTCCTTTTCACACTGTGCTGGCAGTGGCTGTGAGACCACGCAGCTCCTTGGAAAAGTAGAACAAGTCTTTCCCAAAACGCAAGCAAAGCCCAGCTGGCTGGGTCCTGTCTGCACAGCACAGTGCACTCATAGAAGGGTTTGGGTTGGAAGGGACCTTACAGCTCATCCAGTTCCAACCCCCTCCAAGTTCCTCCAAGTCCCATCCAACCTGGCCTTGAACACTGCCAGGGATGGGGCAATCACTGCTTCTCTGGGCACCATGTGCCAGGGCCTCAGCACCCTCATAGAGGTGAACATCTGTTTAATCTCCTTCCAATCTAAATCTCCCCTCTATCAGTTCAAAGCCAGGGAGCACTCCTAAAGAGCAACCATGTACAACAGTCCCTACAGCAAAGGGACTTCCAGCTCTTACCTGCGAGCTAAACTTTATCAGCACCATGTATTGGTTTGGAGTGGAATCTCGGATGATTTTCATGTGCTCAATCACTTCGTAGAAGGAGGCCACAAACTTCATGAGGTCGTGGCTGGTCATGGTAGCAGGGACAGTGAGGATGCACAGCATGGCGCTGCGCCGCACGTCCTCCTTCAGAGAGGTCATCTTGCTGAGGAGACAACAGTGACACAGCCTCAGCTCACTTCAGAGAGCGCAATGACACAGATGGACACGTTCCCAACAACAAATTCCAAGATAACTCTATTCTCAACCTTAGCCTCCTTTTGCTTATTTCAATATATGAAGAGAGAGAAGCAAGGGAGTGGTGAGTGTCTGGTGTACTCACATGGACCTATTACTCCTTCCCAGATTAAACTGGGCAGCTCCAAACTTCCATGGTTTTGTCAGGAATAATTTGACATCTGTTTTCCTACAAAAACTGTTGAATCTGGGAAGCCACAAATGCTCACAACTATTCCTAGAACACGTGAGCAACATTTGTCACCAGTTCAGATGTTCATTTTGTGTCTCAGAAAGACCTGACATGGCAGCTCTCATGTGATTATATGGGAATGGCATGGAATAATCATCTCTGAAATGCAGCATGAAGCCTCCTGCCCCTGACAGCTCCTCAAGCCTGCTGCCACGACCCCAGGGACCACAATTTAACCATGGGATCCCTTCAGAAGCTGTTTCCAAACATCATTTTATAGGAACCTGCCTTCATCTTGCACCCTTACACCTGAAGCAGCATCACCCACAACTGGCTGATGGGGCCAGCCTCCAGCTCTAACACCATCAGACCCCTTGTGCTCTCTTGGTTTGAGTCACCTTCCTGTTTGTCCCAGCTCAGGAGCCACAGCCCCGGGGTGACCAACCCGCCCTGCCAGGTGCTGGCATTACTCAGGAGCAGCATCCCTATTAGAGCTGCAATTATCCACGCATCCTTACTTTGTTTTGTACAGGTGCATGATGCCATGAACAATTTCAACTGACGGGTTCCCGCTGAAGAAGGAGATCTGGTCTGGGAGCTGTTTTGAAGGTGAATCTGGAGCAGCCTCACGCTCTTTGCTTTGATCATCATGTTTACTTTTGTCCTCAGCAGATGCAGCCTCCGGAGCTTTTCTTCCTTCCACAGCAGCTTTTGTTTCATCTTATACAAATCAAAGGTTTCCACATTACTAATGGTGCAACAGAAGTGTCTCCAGCCCCCCAAGCACAGCCTGCATGTACACAACAGCTCAGAGAAGTCAAATTCCAACCCTGGAAAGCAGCAGAACGAGACACAGCTCATCCCTGCTGTCCCAGAGGGAACTCGAGAGCTGCCACACACCCCACACAAGCCCCTGGCAGGACCCTGTGCTGTGGATCAAGCACAGTGAGTTTTGTGCCAGTCAAACCCCAACAAGCACCCTTGTCAACACAGGACAAGCAAGACAGGTTTGCTCAGCAAGGGCTTGGAGAAAGCAGCTCCTCTGGTGGCAGCCTGGACATCTGGCTTAGAGACTGCAGCTTTAAACTTCCTCTCTGTCAGGGAATTTAAACATCTGCAGAGCTGAAGGCACTCACTGCTATGGAGCAGCAACGCTGGCAAGAAAAACACTGACCAGACCCTGGCACAGCCCAAAATAAACTCACAGAATCCCAGCCTGGTTTGTGTTGGAAGGGACCTTAAAGCTCCACAGTCCCAACCCCTGCCCCAGGCACGGACCCCTTCCACTGGAGCAGGATGCTCCAAGTCCCTGTGTCCAACCTGGCCTTGAACACTGCCAGGGATGGGGCAGCCACAGCTTCTCTGGGACCCTGTGCCAGCGCCTCAGCACCCTCACAGGGAAGAGCTTCTGCCCAAGAGCTCATCTCAGTCTCCCCTCTGGCAGTTAAAGCCATTCCCCTGTCCTGTCCCTCCATCCCTTATCCAAAGCCCCTCTCCAGGTTTCCTGGAGCCCCTTCAGGCACTGAAGCTGCTCTGAGGTCTCCCCTTAAGGAGCCTTCTCTTCTCCAGGCTGAGCCAGCACAGCTCCCTCAGCCTGGCTCCCACAGGAGAGGTGCTCCATTAAGAACCAAACCTTCACGGGGCAAGAAACGTTTGCCAGGAATAACCAACCCCCACTGCCTATTCCCCAACTTCTCTCCTCGTTTCCCAAACCACACAGCTGACCCAAGACCTGCGAACTCAGCAGCATCCCCACACCGACAGTCACCTGCCCCCCCGCGGGGCAGCGGCAGGGGCAGCGCCACCGGGGCCGGTACCTGGCCGCGGCTGGATGGTCTCGATGATCACATCGGTCATCTCCCTGCGGCCGAGGTGCTGGTGCAGGATGGCCGCCCGCTCGCCGGGGCCCTTACCCTGCAGACAGGCCGGTACAACCGCCGGGGCCGAGCCGGGGCCCTCCGCCGCCATCTCCGGAGCTGCGCAGAAAAACAACCGGCGTTGTGGGACCGGGCCGCCCCCCTCCCTCCCTCCCTCGGGGCTC
>JAOEHY010000875.1:0-13935 GCA_025447955.1 Psilopsiagon aurifrons
CTACCCCATTGCTACAACTTTGAATTTGCCATTTCCACTTTCTCCTTTACTTTCCGCTTGCCAATGCGCTTCATCTGATAAGGCAAAGCCCACTGTGTGTAGACATGGGCACTTTGGAGAGCTTTGTTTTGACTTCTAGAAATTGTATTTGGTAACAGCTTTACTATTTCATGGCACGTTGCTATTTTGATGTAAAGCATTTTTGTCTTGTTGAAATGAAATCTGCCACAATGTCAAAATGAAGCAGTCGTGTACTATCAAATAGAAACAATCCGACAATGCTGAAGTGCAACGAGTCAATACCATTGACAAGAAGCATTTCAGTATTTCCAACCAGAGCATTTTTGGAAGTGCCATTTCACAAGAAGTTTCATATTTTCACTTCAGCGTTCCAATTTGGAATAGAAGCAATAATCAAAATACTGGCATTTCCCTTGGGAAGGAAATCTGATTTTCCAAAGAGTTTTAGTAATAATCTGGGTTCGAGAGAGACATTTTAAAACCCGTTGTTAAAAAATGGTTGTTCAGCCAGTAAAAATGGTGTGAAAGGAATAGATTCAAATATAGATTTGCAGGTTTTTTATGTTTCCCCTCCGTAACTAACAGATCTTTTTATAGCTATATTGCACCTTCCTAGCACTCCTTCTTTGTTACAAGTACCAGCATTCGCACTCTTAGATTCTCCGATTGACCTGATCAACAACTGTGAGCAATTGTTCTTATACTTTCATTTTGCTGAGACAATTACTGCTTTGATTTCAAAACTGAAAAGGAATTTGAGTGTGAAAGCTTTGTGTTTTCAAAATACACCATTGGATTCAATCAAAAGCATTACCTCTTCCTCCAAGCGTTGCATAATTATTAATGTGAAACAACTGATGCAAGAAAAATCCCTGTTGTTCCCAGTGCGTGCAGAAGTTATGCTGAGGTTGCATCATGTCCAGCTACAGCACTGGTTTGACACCACGAGAACAGCCGCACCGATTCAAACTAAAGGGCTTACCCCATTTCTGACAGTGACCAGCCCCAGATCCATAGGAAAAGTGCCTAAAAAAGAAAGTGAGATTAGAGCAATCCTCTGGGATTGTGCTACCCCAGGTGTGGGAAGTCAATGATCTTGGAATTTACTAAGATTAAATTTACATCTGGACTATCATGTTTAATAGCCACAGATGGATTTATCCCCCCTAATTTATCTGAGATATTTTCAATTCAGTGGACTGGGATATGTTAAAATAATTCAATCTGAATTATAATTCCTGGTTCTTTTTGTTTAAAAAGTTCATGGGGGAAAGTGCTGATCACAGCCTCATTTTAACTTTTTCATATTTTAAATCACTTTCCTTTTATTCCTTCTATCACAGTCCAGTGAGCTGCATTTTATACCAGACAAGACTGTATATTCCATTTAGATAGATAACCAATGTTTGGATGCTTCTTTTTAATGCTTCAAAACTGAGCTGGAAACACGTCTTAGAGGCAGACCTTTCTGGGTCAGAATGCTGTTGTTTCTAACTCCCCTCAAATAATAGACTTATTCATTTTGTATGTCATAAATGTGTTTGGGGGGGGATCCATTTTGGAGGGGCAATTTTCTATTACAATAGAAAATTTAGGTCACCTATCGCATCCTCTCTCCTCAATATAGATAACAGTGCAGGGAACACAGCGTGGAAAATACATTATATCTTTATGGATAAATTGCTCTGTTATTATGTGTGGTCATAGGTAGGGTTGATAATTTAGGTTCCCAATACAAAAGAAGTTATTTAATACAGAAGAGACCTGTTAGAAAGGAGACCAGGAAAAGTTTCATTGAAGAGATGAAGATAAGGAGCTGGTGGAGAGATTCTTGGTGAGGAAGTGGTATCTAATTCCTCATCCCATGAAACCTGAAGCAAAAAAAAGAACCATGAACTGCAATTTAGATGAAATTATTTTAGCATGTTACGGGCAGCCTCTGATGTTTTTCTCTCCTGTTCATAAAATCAAGAGCAGCCACCATAAAATATGGGGACGGCTCTTTATTAACTATATGTGAAAATGAGTGCATGTAATCTCTAAGGGAAACTCCCGAGTCCGGGCTAGCAGTCAAGCCTGGACCCTTAAATCTTAATAAACTAAGCCATGACTTCTTCTGGATGGGGATCAGGAGGAATCAAAGCCAATTGCCTTCTTCCTGGCTTGGATCTTAAATGCAGAGCCAGCCTTTGCTTGGGGTTAGCAAGCTGATCGTCAAGCCTGAAGTAAAATAACCCATAAAGTTAACCCTGCAACACGTACTCGTGTTGAGGGGAGGAGCAGGTTAATCGGCACCTTTGTTTGTTTGCTTCTTTTTAATACAGACAGCCCCAGTAAGCCAAATGCATTCCAGATGTTGCTCAGTTGACCCGAGAGGGGTTATTTTGCATCGACTTTGATAGAGTCGTGCTGGGATGAATTCATTTGAAGACCTGCCACCTTCCATGAAACGCTTGCCAAGCTTCCCTGCCACAGGGTAATCTCCCTGCTTAGCTGAGCTGCATGGCCCTTCCCACTGCTGCCTCCTCCCAGAAAGGCAACTTGTTCAAAGGCTCTCTGTGCTCCTGCACTCATGGAGTGTCTCTACACAAACATGGGCTGCACCTCATCCCATGTCCATGCTCCTTTGGCTTGTGCGTGATTCATACAAAAGGTCACACTCAGGTCTGGAGCAGGTCCAAACACTCAGGAGAGGCAGAGACTGACCATGCTTGGAATAAAACAGTGATTCTCATTCCTGGACAGATTATACATGAGCATCTCTTCTGCTGCACAGAGGTTAGACTACCTGGTTATGTCTACACTAGTAAGCAAGGTGCAATCAGGGTGCCGTCTTGGGCACTATCATATGAGACTCCAGATACCTTTTTTCATGCTCTCTCATCACCATTGCTTTTCCAGGCATTCCCATGCACAGCTAAGAGGATTGTAATGTGTCAGATAGCTCCTGTGGTGGAAAAGATCCGTAAGATCATTGATACTAACCATAAACCTAATACCGCAAAGTCCATTACTAAACCATGTCCCTTAGTGCTGCATCTACACATCATTTAAACACCTCCAGGGGTGGTGACTCCACCATTTCCCTGGGCAGCCTGTTTCCATGCTTGATGGGATGGATGGGATCATCATTTTTGGAGGAACAAGAGTTTGACTGTGAGGACCTAATCCTGGCTGAGTAATTGCTTTGCATTGGAACCAAAAGGCCAAAATGATCTTATATATTAGTATCTATATAGCTTTGGGATTTTGGCACCACCAAACTAACGGCCCGGATAGACATTCCATGGATATGGGGCTCAGCACAGTTTGGTCTGACCCTGAACTTGCTCCTTCACCTGCAGTGCTGATACCTTCATCCAGCCACTGGAAGAGGAGTCAAGCTGGAAGTCATTCTCATAGAGTAAGAGAATACTGTATCTGTAAGGAGCTAAGAGGCTTTTCAAAGCTGGACAGCTATTGCACTCATTGTGGGGCTGGGTGTAGCTGTATCCAGTCCGAGTTCAGATCCAGTTCAACCCATCACAAAGATAAAACAAATGTTTTGTTACCAGAACAATCCAGTCAGGACCAACACCCATCAAACTCCAGCCTCGGTCCAAAAGGGAGTGTTGAAATGCAAAAAGAAAGCCATTGTTTCGTGACCATTTGTTTATTTTCTGACTTTAACACCAAAAATGTCCCCAGTGCTTCTTTTTGTGTGTGTTGTCAAATAAACACAGGTTTTTTTAAGAGCACTTTGTTTGGTGAAATAAAGCAACATCTAATACATCCTCTGTCACACTGCGTGTCTGCAGCGGAATGATGAATTTGAGGGCTGAAAACGCTCTTTCAGCACACACTTGTGTTGCTGGAGCTGCCAGAACAACTTTTGCTCGTTGACAAGGCTCTGGCATGGCATTTTTATGCTATTCCCAGTAGATTAATATGTCTTTTTTTTCCCTCATTGAGACATAGCTCATCTGCAAATGAATCAAAACTTGGCCCAGTCCTTTTGGGAGCTTTCGTATATCTCTTCTAATTTAGAGATCTCACGAGCTCTAAGTAGACATTCCAGACCTTCATCTGATCTTTCAACTATAGACACAGTCAACACTGATTCTGTGACACTGTCTTCTGCTTCTGTGTGAAATATTTCCATCTGCCTACTGATACTGACAAAGATTTATATAAAAAAGTGGGGGGGGTTGCCTTTTTTTTCCTCCTTAGTTGTAAGCAATTTTTCAAAGGAAAGCAGAAAAGTTTCATGTTTCCCGTTGATACAAGAAAGCACCTGGCACATAAGTCAGCTTTCAGCAGCCTTCGGATACTGAAAAAGTTTGTTTCTACCGGAGTCTTTCCAAAAGACTGTGACACATCTGACACATCCTTATCCTCTTCTGGCAGACAAAGGAGATGGTCTGGGACATCCATCAGCAGCCAAAGCTTCTGAGCACCAGGGGTCATGCAAATGTGTTATTAGTGGGGTGGAAGCTCTATGAGAAAGAAAGAAAATACTATGAAGAAGGAGGGAAGTTGCAGCATATGAGAAGGGAAGATGAGGCAAGTGAAGCAAAATTAATTGGTGGCAATGACAAAGGTGGGCACAGGTATTTCTTAATGCTCTGTGAATGGTGCAGAGGATGTTGCATAGGTAGGCACCAAATTCTCCTGGACTTGCCATGCTGCCTGGAGGCCTCTAAACCAAACCTCAGACCTGTGCTAATAGGGCTCTTTCCTATAATTCCATTGGGAAGACTGTATGTTTTAGGAGGAGAAGAAAGAAGAAAATACATACTCCCCTCAATGTCAGTGCTGGGGCTTAAGTGAGCCAATATAAATGCATTTGGGCAACAGAGGCTTTATTGTTCCCATAGCCCTGCTATTTTCTTAAGTGAGTGAATGTATGCTTTGGAGAGGAAGGTTTTGACAGTGCTGGTTAAAGACATCATACGTTAAAGAGAGTTTGGATGTTACCTCCTTACTCACCCCACCTGTCACTAGGTCACCCTGATATTCATCAAGAGGGAAAATCTGTGTTTGCTAGGAAGCGGTCATGAGTTTGAGAGAACTGCAAAACTGCTGTTTTGTTTTAATAGGGGGGAGAAAGGAGCTGTAGTCACTGTTATGGCATCAACAGGACCCTTCCGCCTCACAAAACCTGCTGGAACTTGCTCAAGACATACAATCACAGTGAGCCTTTCAAGAAGTGATCATTTGGTAGAATTTAGGGCAGCTTCCAGTGGTCTGGTTTCAGAGGAAGTGCTGTCTGGGTGCAAATAGGGAAGAGGGAGCCTGTACAGATTGAAAGCAAGCTCCTAAATATTCCTTCCTGGGAGACATAGCACTAGTTACAGCCTCTTTCTCACTATCCCTCATTATAAACCTGGAGGCTCCATCCTCTACAAAACACTTTGAGATGCTGCAAGCATACAATCAGAGGATTGATCAGAGAGGGTGAAATTCAGTCTGAAAGGAGACATGACTCAAAATTCAGACCACACAAGAATGGGATTTCCATGGTCCTTCATGTTTGTGCCAGCTCCTTGGAATTCCTCTCAGTGGTGGCTGGACGTGCTGGGATACAGATGTGGTTCCCATAGGCACAGCAGCCTGCCAGCCATGTGCCACACCAGATGGTGACTGTTCTTCATGTTAACGCATCATTTCAGAGACCTCCACAGCCTCTGCAAAGAGGGAGGACAGAAGTGCAAAGGGAATGGTGCTGCAGTCACGACCTTCCTTTTGACAGATGTGCAGCTGCTTCTCCATTGCAAATGATTCCCTTCATCTCTGCAGGAAAGAAGAAATGTGTCAACCCATTTGAAGGTGTCAGCCAAGGAAAATAACATACAGCCTGGCTCCTAATTCTACTGCACATGAAAGTGGATAGGCTGCTCTACCTTGTCTGGGCTGTGGTGTGCTGCATACTGTAAAGATGAAAAACATAAACCTGATCTGTCCAGGCCTGGTCAGAACTGGTCCTCAGTTAGTTATGGAGGAATATTGTTATCTCAAGAAGCAAGAAGAATTAATATAAATCAACTGTAACAATAACATGCTCTTGTAGGGTATGCAGCAAAACCAGTGTCCTGTGTACCTGGGAATGCAGTGAAATCTGTTCACTATTAACATTTATTAGGAAAATTCACATCTCTGCTCCAATAAAGTAAGGACACTCTGGAGAAGATGCATACAAGCTTCTTGAGCACTTCAGAGATCAAAGGTAGGACACATGGTCCAAGATCCTTCTATCCACCTACAATGGTAGCATTACACATTTATGACTCGTTCCTATGTTCTTGCCTCCTTGTGAATATCAGAGTGATATCACCTTTATATTTTCTTATTCGGCTGAAAGCCAAGGGTGATATTAACCTGTAGGCTCAAACTTGTAACACGTGTCTAGAGGTAAGCAGGATACTTGACCTCCCTTTCTGGTCAATGAATATCAATAATATGATTCCTTTGCCTGGATGCAGGTGTCTCAGTATTGAGATCTTCTGTTGGTCATGTATGGTTATGTTTAGCACCTGACAACTTGCTTAATTAAAGATTCTTTAATTTTGGTCTCTTAATCTGCATGCAGAGTGATAACTTGGCACTTAATCATAAATAGCCATTTAAATGGCGATACTGTAGACCCATGAGCCTGCAGACAGCCTCATCCACCTCTGATACAGATACCTGCAGTTGGGATAAAGCACATTCTGTAGCTACCAACTTTTTTCTATTGACCAGAGAGACCCAAGGTGATTGTCTCAGACTAGAAAACTGGCTGAAATCATATAAATTTATATCCAGCTTCATTAAATTTAGATGAAACTCCATTCTCCATCTGCATATCAGCATCTCTGTGTCAGGAAAGGCAGCAATATGTTATTTTCAGCATTTGCTTTGGAATTTGGTGTGAAGAAATGTCCCTTTTGAAGCAGAATTGGCACAAGAAACCCTTCCAGGAAAAAAAGGCACGCAATTCCAGTGGGACTGATAAGTGTCAGAAATCCCCATCAGGAACATGACATCAGTAGCAAAGGCCGTGACAAAACCCTGATAGTGGCATTTCTGAGAGGCAGAGTGTGTAACTTAAAAGCACAGGAAAGTAGCCAAGCAACACAAGACAACGGTACTAGCTTAGAAATATCTCCAGAAAAGGATGTTTTGGACAGAATCCAAGGGGAATGCACACAACTCCCATAAAACTGCCAGATTAGAGAAGGGTATTTCACATCTAAGGCCTTGATGGGAACAGAGACAGAAAACAGCCAGTTACCCTGGGACTGGTGCCTGGATGGGACCTTTGGAAGCAGAAAACGCTGCTCAGGCCTCAAAGCAAAAGCTAAATGTGGGGTGAAGAATAGAGGTAACACCAGGAGATGCTCATTGTTCAGAATGGGAAAGAGCAAAGGCACAAGTCAAGATTCAGACAGATATACAGGTAGCATGTCAGGATACAAAGGAGTACACAAAGGAGTTCAGCTTCATCCAGAGCAGCTCCTAAGGATGGAAGGAAATCACTGGCCTTTGCCACCAGACACCAGAGATTCCATTATAACACAGAAATGGCTGCACTGCAGACCTGAAACTGATCCCGAATTCACACCTCTGATGTCTGAGTTATTGAGACTGCAGTGTTTGACCTTACTGCCTCTTGGGGAACATTGGCAGGGAAAACACCAGGAAAACCTCCCCAGCAATTCCTTTCTTGCACAGTGCCAAAGTACAAAGCCACGGGAAGATCCACAGGAATGTCCTATTGCTGTTACCAGCATCAGTAAATCCTTTATCATAAATGAGCTCAGTGATGATACAGCCAGTCCTTCATTTCACTTACTTCTTTTCCTGAGGAAACAACAAAGTCCCAATGATCTGCATAAAACCACAAGTTCCTTTGGCACTTGGAGAAGTCTGGAAGGGAATGAATCCCAGAGCTGCTGTACAGTATCAGCTGTGCTGAAAGGGGACCGAGCAGTGAGTCCAAGGAATGTGCAGCCAGAAATTCTGAGAAAGAGTCAGGAGGGACACAATGTGCTATGAGAGGGATGGGAGGAAGCATAATTTATCGGCTTGAGTAAATCTGCAGGTTGAAGTGGTGGTCTGGGTTGCTGCATGGAGGCATAGAATGGTTTGGGTTGGAAAGACCCTTAAGATCATCCCAGCTCCAACCCCTGCCATGGTCAGGGACACCTTCCGCTAGACCAGGTTGCTCAAAGTCCCATCCAACCTGGCCTTGAACACTGCCATGGGATACTGCCCAAGGTAAGTGAAGATGGAAATGTTACCTATCTTAACGGACAGGTTGGTGGGCTGAAGGACACCAAAACCCTTGGAGATTTCATGCCACCACGAAGGAATCAAGCCCAGGAAATGCCAGCGTGAGGTATCTGTGCTGCCAGCTGCAAACCAATGGACACATCCCAGGAGGAGTAACACAGGATGGCCCTTACTTAGGGGAAATCATCAGCATTCAAGGACCACTCCTTGGTGAGGTTGGGACCACTCTTGGTGACACCACACCTGTATTTGAAAGAAGCACCCAGCACTTCAGATGGGCTGCAGGCATGAAACATGGATAAACCTTCTCAGTGCTGCTTGAAAGTGTTTTTAACTTGCCTTTTCCTTACCACCTTTTATCATACCAGGGCTTGCAGAGGGTGATACTCTATGATGGGTGCAATCAACTCACCTCCCATCTATCCCAGAACCAAGGTACTCCTGACACCCCTTGGCCATTGGTTGCTGACAGGCAGAAGCTGCCATGCAGAGCTTCAGAGCATCACAGAGACCTTGGGGTCAAGAAATAACATCAAGAAATAACCATGCTGAAAGGAAAGTTGACCCCAGCAGACAGCACGACTGCTCCCCTCCCGATTCCAGGCTATCTCCATGATCAAGTGAGGTGGTGTTACATGTTCCCTTTCCTTTCCCTTTCTCTTTTTCTATGCAGCAAGGTCACCAGCTGCTCCCCCCAGTCTGACCAGTCCTGCCCTGCAAAGACACTGATGTGGCTGTAGAAATTGAAGGTGTGAGAGATGCCAGAGTTGAAAGAAAACACAGAGGGCCCTGGGTTTGCCTATTTATAGCAGACAGTTCAGAGCCTGCCACTTAAATATACATTCCTGATAAGTGAATAATCTCTGGCAGGGCATAAAAATAGCTCTGTGGCTCCAACCATAATTACACAGTCATGGTTCAGCAGCCTGGCCTGTATCAAATAGACTACAACTGCAGCTGATGGGAGAGGACAAAAGCAGTGAGGAGAAGGAGGACAGTTTAAAGTTCAGGGTAAAATATAGTCCTGGAAAAGCTAAATATATGATTATAAAGCTGCAGGGACTGTGCTGAGGAATGTTGCAAGAAGTCATCTTGATTTGGGGACAGAGCAGAGATAGGAAGAGACTGGACGCTTTGCATCCTGCTGAAATTAAGACAACCTGTTTCTCTCCCCATAGAAAAAACTGAACCTTCTTGACCTCTGCTGGTTTAGGCACAGTTGGTGGAGGCATCAAATGCATCTCCTGATAGCTCTGACTGGGAATATAATAAGGAGATGTCAAGACACATGAGTCCCAAGGTCCAATCTGCCTAATATCCTGCCTCTGGTAGCTGTAGAACCTTAGTGTTTTTTGAGGCTGCTGTAGAAAATCCAGAGGATAGAGATGTGGAGCATCAGCCTTTTTGATTTGGTTTTTCTCTTTCACTGGGGAGCTGCCACAGAAGCTGGATGAGCCATGCACTCTCTGCTTGTTATTACAGTGCCTCCCAGCTTCTCACCCATCACTGCTCAACCCCACTGACATTTATTACCCAGAGAAACTCTATAAACTGAAAGAAGAAGAGAGCTGAACTCCACTTGGTGCTCTTTCAAACCACAGCATCTGAAGTGGCACAGGGCAACATCTTAGATGTCAGATCATTGGACCACATGGTTTATATTAATCACTTGATTACGCAGGAAACCTCTTCGCTTGCTTCCATACTGTGCTTTAACACAGAGCTTTGCAAAGTCTAAGTCTAGGGAGGTGGCTGTTAGGAGGCAACTTCTATTTTCCTTCCCTAAAGAAGTCCAGAGCCAAATCAAATATCCTACATGAGCCTTGGTTAGGATGTTTGATATTATTAGGATTGTACGACTTGGTGTGATCACTGAGATCCCAAATGGCTCTGCAGATGGGTGAAGTGCTGCACGCTCCCTGTCACTGACTGCTAAGTGAGTTCATTGCTTGTTTAGCAATGAACAGTGAACCTTAAATGTCTCCTTCTTGCCCCATTTAAGCATTTTGGTTTAGAGCGCAGACATTCATAGCTGAGCTCCCATGAAACATGGCTGTTCCTCCATCACCCAGCCTCTCCTGGAGGTTGTAAATCAGACCATGAATATCACAGCTTGGGTCCTTCTATGGCTGAATATGAATCATCCAAATGATGCCAAAGGCTGCTTGTGTCGCTATTCTCACCCTGCATCCAAGCAAAGATGCTCTAAAGCAACCATTGCTCGCTGGCCCTAGCTGACGTATCACCCAACCTCAAGAATTCTGAGCTCCCCTTGAGGGTATCTGAATGTCATTTTCCTCCCATGGACCAGGTAGTATCTAAAGCTTATGGGACCCCATGGACCATGCATCCAAAGCTTATGGGACTTTTCTTTGAGGAGGGTGAAGAGATGGTTTCCAACCTTTCCACCATGGACCAATAGGGCAGACGTTACCACTCATTGACCATTGCAAGACACTTTGATTGAAAAGCACTGTAGGAGAATAATGTATTTTAAGAGTTTAAAAGTCCAGAGACTCAGCTGGTGCTTGGAATCACTTTCAGAGCCAATGCTTGACCAGCCACTCACAGTTTATTAAAGGAAAAGCCTTTTATACGCGACTCCATCCTGCCTTAAATAAGTACTGGTCTGGTTGTGCCGCACTAGAAAATCTTTACTCACATCCTCGTGCCTCACCCCAAAGACACCACTTGTGCTGTGCATGGACACACGTAGACATTTGGCATAGACACCTGCTTACCCAGTCGATCGAGCTCCAGCACTGCCACCTCTTGGCAAAGCCCTTGAGATCTGGCTACCACTGGCCCTGGCAAACAGCTATTTCTAGGGAAAAGGAAAAGTGACAACTGGAAAGAAGGCATTAAAGCAATGTTCTCTATAAGCTGATGGTATGAGCCCCCTGCCCCATAGCTTGAAGGAAAGCCACAATCCCCCATGTCCCCACTTTCCACATGCAAACAAACCTCTCCCGCTTGTTAACTCCGGTTCACCGGCTCCTCTTTGGGATTGCATCGACGTCGGCACTGGGGAATGTGTTTGTGTTTGTTTTGACTTTTGCCCTGAGCCACCACAAATCCTCAGGGCCAGATTTCAACTCAACACTGTTCTGGGGAAGGCAGCCTGTCGTCGAGGCCTTTATTTTGTAGGAGAGGAAACTTGTACTTAGCATTAGCCAGGAGGAGGAGGGAGAGGGACTGCTGCTCTTTCTTGCCTTCCAATTTGGGGCCCTTTGCTCTGTCCTTGGCCTCCTTGATTCCAGGTTCCTCCTGGACATGTCTCCTCTTTGCCCTCCCTCTGGAGTCAGCTTTAGAGCTCCTGGAGGCTGTGTCCAAGTCCCCCACCTATGGAGAAAACCATAGCACCATGTGCCCTGCCCAGATCCATCCCAAGGTCAAGCCTCTCCTCCAATACTTGACGTGTCCAGCCCAGGAGCAGCCATCAAGCAGGTTGCTCTGTTTCGCATTAAAAGGGGTTTTGTCTGTATTGATTAAGTTGACTTCTTTCTTTTAAGATGATAATTTTTCTTTTCTTACTGCCAAAGCCACTGGAAGGGGTTTTGATTTGCTGACTTTCATGCCAGGTGGGAAGCATGATGTCCATTGAGCCTGAGCCCATGCATAGCCCATGTATTCCCACTCCAGGACCCAAGTGCCCAACCCAACACAATGGATCTAAAGCTTGGCTCTGCAGAGCAAACGCAGGCTGAGGTGCCAAGTGTTTCTTGTCTTACTCTGAGCTCATTTAGTCCATAGCAAATAAAAGGCAGTTGGCAGATGAAGGATTGTTTGCTTTTTCTCCTCCCTTATATCCAGTGACAAGGTCTTGACCTGCCAGCCAAAAACTGGAGAGAGCTCATGGTTGGCATGGCCAAGATGGCAAAGGAGAGCATCCTTAGTGACCCAGCTCAGCACCCCATGACCCTGAGCACTATGCTCCTCCTTTTAGCAGCACTGTGCAAGTCAAACAAAGAACAGAGCTTGGCCTTGGACCTTCTTGTCTCTAGATTGCCAATTTGTCTGTATTCAGCAGCGAGCTCTTTAATTTAATAGACAACACCTTAACAAGCTCCAATGGCTGGAAACCGAAGCCAGACAAATTCAATCTGGAATAAAGCACACTTCTTTCTCTTTCAATACGATAATTAACTACTGGAAGAACTTACCTAAGGCTGGTGTGGGTTCTCCCTTTGAAATCAAGACAGGATGTCTTTCTCAAACACATGCATGAAGTCCCTTGTGAGTTTTAGTGCAGGAACTCTGGGGCAGGCAGCGGGATTTATGTGGGAGGTCAGGGATCTTTCCTTGTCTTACATTCGATGAATCTACCATTTGCTACAGGAGTTGGATCCCTTTCCCCTCTGGAAGGCTGCATTTCAGGCGAGTAATGTCCAACAGGATTCCTTTAGTCTATCAATCCATTTCAGGTTTTCTTTGTTCTAAGCTCTTTCCACATAGATAGAGGACACCACCAGGGACTTCAGTGCCAGCTCACCACCCTTTTCACCACACTGCTTTGTAACTCCTTCTTTATCTTGGAGTAATCGTGTTACAGTTCTTTCTTTGAAGAACTAATCATTCTCTGGTCTCTTTTTCTGTTGTACCCTCTGAAGCATCCATCAACATGGAAGGAAGCGCTTTGGCTCCTCTTACAATGGTGCGTGTAGTGAGGTTTCTATCTATCTGCCACACCTACTCTTTTTTGGCAGTACCACCAATTTCCACATGATTCTTAGCTGCAGGAGCTCAGTGCCTGCCTTTATTCTTCCAGAGCAGCTAGGAATTCCAGCTCAGCTGCAGACACGTATGGATTTCAGCAAGCCTGAAAGAGCAGAGCTAATGTTTTATTCTTGACAATGAGATCTATACATTGGTTTGGGGCCATTCCTTAGTCCTGGGGTGTTGTAAATCTAAAATCCAATGCCTCACTTCATTTCCAGCTGAATTAATTCTCAAACAGAGAGCTGGGAGCAGCAGAAGTGTTTATAAGACATTTCCTTATTATTTTCATTACTAGCCCTGAATCTCTATAATTCCAGAGGTTGGCTCATACATCCCTGCTATGGGATAAAGCCAAGCCACTGTGTGGGTAAAGTTCTGAGTGCTCCCTGCCCCAGCTCCATATGTCCATACTGTTTCTGAGAGGTAGCCTGCAGCTCCAGCTACCAATATTCATAGTATTTAACAGATCACACAGTTTAAAGACTGGATTCAGGCTGCCTAGGGATTGTATCTGTCATTGCAGTAGGAAACATTTGGGCCTGTCTAGGGATCTCATCTGCCTGGGGCTGAGGTACCTGGTGGGCAAGGCTGTTTACAAGTCATGGTCCCACACTTTGAGACTGCTCTGTCTAGCCAGAGAGCTTAAAAACATTCTGCTAGCAAACCAACCTGCCTTCTGACTTCATAGAGAAAGAAAACAGCATGGGTGTTTGTGGGTTCATCAACATCTGATACTCCATGATGGGCACCCTCATGCCAGAATCTTACCTGCAGTATCACAGAATGGTTTGTGTTGAAGGGACCTTAAAGCTCCTCCAGCTCCATCCCCTGCCATTGCAGGGACACCTTCCATGGGGCAGGGTGCTCCAAGCCCCTGTGTCCAACCTGGCCTTGAACACTGCCAGGGAAGGGGCAGCCACAGCTTCTCTGGGCACCCTGTGC
>JAOEHY010000876.1:0-5000 GCA_025447955.1 Psilopsiagon aurifrons
GGGGTGGAGGGGGATAGTGGAAGAGTAATATCATGTTTTGTAGCTTTTAGTTACACACATATTCATATTAAGTCAAACCATATAAAGAACAGACTATAAAGGAAGTGAAGCTGCATGTAGTATCTTGAGCAACACATTCTCCAGAGTACACATATGCAGCCACCATTAACTGGGATTTCATCTCTAAAATAGCAGAAGTTACTTCTTATAAGCAACTCCTCTACGTTAATTTAAGAGTTTAACTACAGCTATGTGCTTAACCCAGAAAAGTGAAAACCAGGTAGATGCTCTGAAGGAACTCAATGCATTTATTTAAAAGCATATTCAGAAAAGCAAAGTCTCTAAAATAGTATCTTACGGAATTAAGCATGGATTGTATCAAGTCTCAAAATATTTTAACATTTAGTTGTTTTAAGAGTTTAATTTTTATCTGTCTAGATTTGCATAGATAATTTTAGCTTCGAACTTATTTTCATTAATTTGAGTTTATACTGCAGGACAACCAACCATGCAAGGCAATTTATTAAACTTAGAATACATGATAGTTCCTGTCCTGAAGAGACTCCAGTCTACGTGACAAGTAAGACCAACAATGGGAAGAAAAACAGATGCAAACAGAGGTAAAATATCTCATCAAGGTCAAGCCACAGGTCAAAGACAAAACTGAGAGTAAAATCCACTCTACTGGATCTATTGCCTCCAGCAGGCTATCAGCATGCTACGAGTCTCACAAGCAACAGGGAAAAGGACCAGCAAAATTCCTAAGAAACCAGCAGAACTTTTACTTCACTTTCTGACACAGCAGATGACACAGTTTAAGTTGGCATGTCTCATTCTTGACCATGGAAAAATTACCGCAGCGCAAGATGAGCACTGTAATTCTCTCTGTTTTGGCCTCTGCACTTCTTCATCAGTAAATTTATAAATTTACAGAACAATTCCACATTGGCTGAATTTGTAAGAGATTCATAGCTAAAATCAGGAGAAAATTTTGTATCTGTTTTTGAAAGGCACTAGGCATAGCCATAGTGTTCTCTAACCCTTGCTTCCTCAAAATATTCATGTTTTGTATTCCAAATTTCAACCATACTAAGCAAGCAGCCCTGAACTGACTGTTAAAGCAAAGCAAATACAAATGCATTCAGGAATACTTCAAGATTTCAAATTGACTAGCTACAAAATGCTTAATTTTATTTTTTTAACTTACATTCCTAGTTACAAACAGGTAAATGTAGATATGTACATTTCTGAGGGTAAAGCAAGGTACAAATGTTATAGAAATGTCGGACCATGTCTTAACTGTAGATCTGACTCTTGGCATGAGCATGAATTTCAAAACTAAAAATACCTTTACGCAAAAAAATTGCTCACCCTTCAGAGGCAACCTTGCATAAAAATCACTGTCACTTACTCTTGTAGTATAGTGGATAAAACAGAGAAACTAAACCAAAAAAAAAATTCACAAAAGATTAAACTCCACGTAACTTCATAAAGATTTTAGGCTCTGACCAAGTGCATTAAAATGCAGTGAAATTAACAATGTAAATGAAATTCTGCTAACAGATCTTATAGGGAAAATATTCTCCAATTATTACCATAAAAGTTAAATTCTTCAGTCTTCACTTCTTAATAGAAAAACAGTTAGACTGGTCTAAACATTAACATCGTAACTAAAGCCTCCGGATGAGACCTTGGTGAATTTCAGCAATACAGCACCAGTAAACAAGGATCATAGAGATCTTTTTTCTTAGATTTTTTTTTTTTTAAATGGCAGTCATTCTTTTGTTTACAGTTTTTAAAGAGATTATTATAGCATTTAACTTAGGTAAAAATAACCATAAATCAAGCTTGTCATCAATACTAACATATAAAAAGTAATCATACACATCTTTTGAACAGGTCAAATACGTCAGATGCAGAAATATATACTCTAGGTCTTTAAAATATTACAATAGTTAAGAAACACTAAAGAAGGGGAGAAATAGAAACAAATGTTTACATACATACAACCGAAAAAAGTAAATACAGAAAAATATAGCTGCCTTCAACATTGCACTAACAACTTTACCTTAGTATGAGATCATTCAGCTAATATTTCAAAAACAAAACACCACCACCACCACCCCCCAATACTCAGTATGTAGAGCTCTAGATTGATAGTTTAAATAGCAATTTAAAAAAGGTGAAACAAAGTGGATTTGGTTATCACAATAGCTCTTTGCTCTCTTGGCCAATTCTGAAAAGCACAAGTAAACAGACAAAAGTAAGTCAAAATTACTGCTTTTCTGTCAAATGGTAAATCAATCTATGAAATGAGACTTAGGAACTTGACAATGGCTTGTATTCTTTCTTTCCTTTTCATATCAATGGCTACAGGAAAATACAAAAACGCTATGTCTATCACTTTTGTAATAGCCTGGTAATCAACTATAGCAATTTTGGACATTACTATAGGAAAGCCTAATTCATTCCCATACTTCGTGCTGTCTACAGAGACATTTCTAAAACAGGCGCTGCCTAAACCCATAATATTGTTAAACAAATCCCTGGTCGATGAATAACTTGAAATACAGCACGAAGCTTAGCCACACTTACACAGCATTTTCTATGATTAACTACAGGGAGACAGAAATGAGAAAAAAAAAAATCACTAAAGACCAATATAAACATTTACCCTTCTTATACGCAGTTCTTCTACTGCCTCCAATAAACTTGTTTTAAAGTCTAGCAGTCGAATGGAAAGTAATGTCTCTGATGGACTTTGAAGAGTAGAGTCAAGTGCCTGTGTTTCAAAGTCTTCATCCATCCTTTGAACTTGTTTCTGCAAAATAAATAAAACGTGTACGTCCTCTTCAGTTTAAGAGAAAAGTCAAACTGCAAAACTTGCAAATATGGAAGCAAATTCCTTCTCTGAGGAGTAAAGCCACTACTTACAGCCATGATGCAATGAACAATACTGACTGAGATGATCAGGAAAAAGGAAGCAGTACAGGGCTTTTTTCCAGAGCTGCTGCCCTACACCAGCAAAGTACTGCAGCTAACACATCAGACCATGAAAATGTAACTACCTACCTTCAAGATTTCAAAAATCACAAGACAGGCTCAATTCACTTCAGACTGGCTTGAAATTATGAACTAAAGGTAGTATATGTAGCTTTTGCTCCTGAATTTTACCAAGAAAACTTTTGTTTCTGTTCCCACAAGCTCAAGGATCAAAATGTTGTAGTCTAAGCTAGCTAAATCAACTGTTGTCAAGCAAGGAGTTATGCTAACATAAGACCCATGTGTCTCTGTAGGTACAAAGCATGTTTGTTAATGAGAGAGATCATTACAACACTTAGCATTTGACTTAGAAAAAGATCATACCTGTACATGTCATCTTGTATGTACATCATATATGCAAATTACATCATATGTAAGTACCTTATAATCTGTACTTCACAGATTATTTTCAATATTTAAAACTGAATTTGCACCAGTCCACTGGAACACATAACATTATCCTTTCCTTAAGACACCCCATGGGTGCTTCCAGACTAAGAATTAATGAGGTAGGGGTAGACCACACAAGTTATGGCTGACCTGGCCACTGCCACAGAACCCTTAGGAAGGAACTCCTGCAGGAATAAGAGAGACATGTCTGTGTCATGGGGCCATAACAACCACAAATCAGGGCTCCCTACTTTTTCTGCTGTTGTCTAAATAAAACCTTAACACCGATCAAATTTAAGCTGCTTGCTCATGGATAATAGATTGATTCCTTACTTAGCAGCCCTAGCACAAAAGTTATTCTAAGTTACTGAAATAATGGATTTGTGGAAAACAGGAAAAACAGGCTCAATTTTGCCTTCCATTTTAAACCATGACTAATTCTGAACTGTTCAATATGAAATACTTATCAAAGTTCTTTTGTCAGTGTCAAAACGTGAACGCTTGAAGGACTTCTGAAAAGGCAGCAAATAAAAGTTAATAGGAACAATATACAAACTTGTACCACTTCAGGCAACAAATCTGTTGTGTCGATGTGCCAAAATGAATCAGGTATTGTGCAGTCAGCCTCCATACATTTTAGACACAATTTAGGTATTTTAGACATAGGCCTATGTCTTTGGTTTGGTTTGATTTAAAGTAAAGCATTATAATTAGAAAAAAACCAAACAAACACACGCTCTTTGGTTTAGCCAAAATATTTTGAATTTATGAAGTCAGACAACTCCCCGCAAGCACATTAAAATTTATTTCTTTCACACAAGTTGTCAAAATTGTTTCCTTACTGATAAATGTTGTACCAATAATTCATTTGGCACTACTACAAATAAAACTTTTGATATCATATAAAGTACTGGGAGATAGCTACAAAACTAATAAAAATGCTAGCATTATGCACAATAGAACAAGCACAGGACCATTTGATTTCACTTTTAATTATGCTATATTCTGACCTGAAGGGTAAGATTTTGCAACTATGATGTTAAAACATGATACATGCTCAGATTCTATTGCTGTGAGCTGACATTAGAGGTTCAGAGTTGGGGGACTCTACAGTGATGAATTTCTGTAAGACAGTACTGTTACCAAATGGAGAATCCCAATAGCCTGTATTAATAAGGGGGAAAAAAAACACATGACACAGAAAAATGATGGTCGAACTTTGGGATTCATTCTACAAAGGTAGGTGCTCTTGAAGGAGTGTACTTCAGTTATGAAATAGTTACTATTCAAGTGAACTAGCAGAAGTATGCATTAACCAGTCCACACCAGGGCTTGAGATTTCCCTTCCTAGCACAGAAGCAACCCGAGAATTATTTTCTCAGGGCAATATTTTCAAACCAATGCTATACTCTAAAGAATAGAAGAAAATGAGCCTCAGGCATCCATCCTCTCAGCTCACTGATCTCAGCAGGAGCACTTGACAAACAAGACTTCACCTCCCTAATGCAGAGAGTAAGGATAAGGGCTTTTCTGAGTGAAGCTTATTGATTCTTCACCCATCCCTTCAC
>JAOEHY010000876.1:7500-24460 GCA_025447955.1 Psilopsiagon aurifrons
ATGAGTTCAGGAATTAGAAAACAGCAGTCAGTTGTACCGAAGGAGCCCAGAGTCTACAATTATGCTGGGACAAGCTAACCAGAAAGCACTAGGAAAAAAAAAACAAACGTGTTGTTCATCATTTTCCACATTCTGACCATCATATGCAACCAAGTCAGGTGGGACCCTCCCATTATAAGATAATCTACTGGCATACAATGCCACAAAAAACTGTAAGGGTGGTGAGGCTCTGGAACGGGTTGCCCAGGGAAGTTGTGAATGCTCCATCCCTGGCGATGTTCAAGGCCAGGTTGGACATAGCCTTGGGTGTTATGGTTTATTGTGAGGTGTCCCTGCCCATGGCAGGGGGGTTGGAACTAGATGATCTTAAGGTCCTTTCCAACCCCAACTATTCTATGATTCTATAAAAATTTGGACTATAAACCAACTTGGTACATTGCCACGTAGAGACAACAGACAAGAAATATAGAAGAAGATCATGTAAGATTCACTGACTTGTTAGGAATCCGTAAGTAAATGTTTATGGTGCTTAATGCCTGTTTTACTGGATCTTACAGTTCCTGGCTTCATGTTGGTTTAAACAAGTAAAATAAAATTGAAGACAGCACTCTTCCTATCTCAATTGGGCTTGTTTGGCGTTTTTTCCCCCTATTTTAGATTCAGAGATTTTCAGTAGGTAGGGTTATTTAAACTTCTACAGGCTGAAAAACATTTCATGCAGTTGTTTGATCTTGCCTTTGTTCACTGTTCCATTTAGGGACTTACAGATAAATAAGTTTTCATTTCCAGCAGAAGGTTGTAACAGTTCTCCCTCACCCCACATCTTCTAACAAGAATGTATACTATCCTTTTAGGAAAAAAAGCTGCCTCAGTGTACACCAGACAGCACCCACACTCAAACAACACACTGGATTTGCCCATCTGAAAAGCTCCAGAAGGCACAACTTTCTGCTTTGAAAAGCTCTGCTGGCAGATTACCACCTCCCCAGCAGCTCCTTTCAGGTGCTAACAGTGGTGTCTTGAGGAACACACAGCAGATAACAGCATATAAACATACCCTCTTGAATGAGCTGTGTTGGTTTAATTCTCCATTTTGCTTCCTTTTAGGATGTGTATCTTTTGGTTTTGTTTTCCAGTTGAGAACGGCTCCATTCACATAAATCAAAGAAAGAAAAATGCAAGTCCTGGGAAAGAAGGCACTACCTCTAGCAATTACAGAAGCCATGTATCCGTATAGAACAGGAGGCTATTTAACAAAAATATTTCCTGCCTAGAAGAGAATCCACCATGCAACTCATTTTAAAGATGTTCCTCTTAAGGTTTGTTTAAAATTACTGCATCTACTCATTGTCATCTGTCATCACGACAACCTAAAAAACATTATAGCATCATACAAAGTATTTCCTTCAGAGTCTAAAACTTTAGAAGTTCTTCAATTTTCAAAAAATTCTGAACTTTTGAGTTCTCAGAAGTGTACTGCCAACCTTATAAGACAATTTGTTTTTAAAAAGCTAAGATGAATATACCAGTATATTATCCTTCATTTACAAAGAATTGCATTCCCCAAAATACAGTATCAAGATGTGGACTGCTTAAAAAGGCTCAAAACCAGAAGACAACAAAAATCTAATATTTGGATTTTGTAGTCATATAATCTTAAATAAAAAAATCATTTAGAGGAGGTAGACTTGTGGTTAGCAAATGTGAAAGATTATCTGCTTTATTGTAAGAGTCCAATATCACGCAGTATTTTCAACGCAAAGTACTTATTTTAAAGGACCACTTTATACAAATTTGAATTCTAAGTAAATATTGATGTATACTAAAATTCCATAGAATCTTTCTTTATGCATACATTACATAAACATAAGTTAGGTGGGTATACACTTAATGAAGGAACACTGCCCCAAGTCAGGCAAACGGTGCTTCCACCTCACTCTTTCAGCAATAACACAATAAAAAAAAAAAAATCCAGTTATAACTCTCTTCTAAATAAAAGTGAACAATAATTCTTCTCCTTGACCTTGCAACTCCAGGATTTTTAAATTAGCTTAGAGTACTAATTTGGATCATATGCGGCTTTTATAATGAAAGAGTCAAGTACAACATTACTATCAGTGTGCAATTTGTGTTTTGACAATACACCTTTGAAGATGGTGGAACCAAACTGCTTCTGCAAGGCTTTTCTGAAGAACATTCTCTATCCATTCAATGATGGGTGCATAATATTTTGCTCTATCTACCCTCTCTCATTAAGTAGACCCACCTACTTTCCTTCACGCACTTTCCAAAATTCAGAGGTCACACTTTTACTAGTTTACCTTAACAAAACAGTATTGTCTAGAGGGCAGTTGACAAATTCCAAAACAGACAGTGCATATAACAAAGCCTGTTTTCCAAAAAAAAATGCAAAGATGTTGTTTGCCGCTCTAACAGCTGAAGACTACCACACAGTAGATACCCCACAATTCAGCACATTTTCTCCAGGAACAGACACTTGAACCTGCTATAACTTCTTATTTTCCAAAGACAAAATAGTCCTAGTCACATCAAGTTGTCCTTATCTATGGTATTAGAAGCTTCTAGTCTAAATTCAGTGGCATTTGTTTAAATTCAAGATAAGCGTACAGATTTTTCATTCTGGAATATGTACACTTTCTCTAAAGTTGCCTCTGTGAAAACCCAGGAAAGTATCAGGTCCTTTGCAAGAGGGAGACCATTACCTCCACAATACAGCACAAGAGTTCTCCTGAAAAACATGCCTTAGAATTTTTGCTGACAAAACCATCTTTAAGTAGCAGTAATCCGAGATGACCAGGATGGTGATACATCTCCTTTCAAAGTTTCAGGTTTTAATAAAATTGTGGAAAGAGTACTGCACTAAACTCTCAGCTATTAGAACCCTCAGGCTTTCTTGGTCAAGCAGCAATGGCTCTCGGATAGTTGATTTGTTTTTCTTGTTTGCCTAAAAGGTTTTTGTTTTGATGGGCTTTTTGTGTTTCCCTCTCTCCCCCTCATTTCCAACTGTTTCAACATGTCAATAAAGCTACTGCTAAGGAGTACAGGTAAGTGAATTATTATAAAATATGGTGAAATGGTTAACATTTTTATCTGTGTTTCAAACCCATCTAATTATAACATCTCAGCGTGCTATATGTATACTCACTGTGTGGCCACAAAAATGAGTGAAGGAAAGCTGAATAACACATTGCTGAGAAGACAAAACTGATGACCCAGAAAGCATATGGGAAAGTCCATCAGTATCTTTTTTATTCGAATCAGTAATACTTGATTTTGATGTGATAGTTGCTTGAAACAGCTATTATCACAGTGCTCAAATTCAGCTTTTAAATCATAATGCAGTAAAGATTACTCCCATTGAATACAGAGCCATAGTAAACAGAACCTGAAGAGTGAAGTTTGCAAGCATGTTTTGTCAGTTACTCCAAAGTCTGTACTAGATACCTTTTGAGTTCTAGATGAAATTTAAGAGATTAGAACTGCTTATCCAAGTATTACATTGCTCAGGATCTGCACTTTTTAACCATTACAAGAGGTTTCCTTTAGCAATTTGAGTTATTTTGATGAAAATGTGAAATCTTTCACAACATACCCAGCCCAGGCATTTTCCAAAACCGGGTGACTTAAAGCTTTTGTATCACTTCAATTGGTTAGTATGTCTCACAAACACAGAAATGCACTTCCAGGATCCTTACCTTCTGTAATTAGAAACAGTTACACAGTTTATTGTGTCTGTCTTTTATAGAACAATGGTAAGAACATAAACAGTAACAGATTTTTTTCCAACCCCAAGTAAAATATTATTAATAAATTAGGAGAAAAAAAAATCTTAACTCATTTCAGCTCAAGTTAAGAAAAAAGGAAGACGTAAGACAGTTTCACCAAGACTGCAGAAATGTGTCTACTTACAACACGTTTGTATGTGGGATTAAGTCCTCCTTCCCCTTAGCCTTTCAATCCTATTTTTTTTTTTAGATTTAGCCAGTGCCCTTTTATTTATTAGTATAGAAACAAAGTTCAGTGCATTAATAGGACCGAGGCTGACCCAAATTTCAGAGGCACAGAAAAATCTAGAGGTGTACGCGAGTCAAAAAGTTTACCTTCGTTTTAAACACCACACTGCCACCTAGCCGACAACTACCGAACTATGCTGTCTTCCTACTTGATGTACCGCAATTACAGCTAAAGCCATTGAATGAAAATGAAAAAAATAAACAAAACCGCAAACCAATCTTGTTTCCCCTAGTTCTACCGGAGCGGAGGCGGGTTATTTGCAGGCAGCCCTGGTCCCCCCAGCTTACCCCGCGCGTCGAGCTGAGGGCCTGTCTCACCTTCCTCAGCACCACCTTCCCGCCAAAGGCCGCTCTCCTCAGCGGAGACCGCCGGGGCAGTGGCAGAGGCAGCACAAGTTTGTGACAGCTGATTTTGCTTCCTCGGCAATACAAAAGTAGGACACGTCACCCCTTCAAGTCTGAAATGTAAGAGCTGCTGGAAGCGCGCTGTACTTCCGAGCCCTCGCACCCTTCTAGGCAGGAACGCTGCTACCCTCACACCAAGCTACGCTGAGGGGAAGCAGAAGAGCAGCAGACACCTTTAGGGCAGAAAGGCCTTATGGTCCACGCTCATCCTGTACCAAAGCACGGAAACCCAGTTAATACATTCCCAAATCCTTTATTCTGCCCTCTAGTGACACCACGTGTAAATTTATCTTTTAAGTGAGTGGGACACAAAAGATTATTTCTCAAAGGCACACCTGGTACTTTTTTCCCTTTATCTCATAGATCCTGCTACATAGTTCTGAAGTGGATGCGTATTTTGCCACAAGTTTGTATTATTTGTCCTAGATGATTTTTTTTTTTGCATTATAGTCTATCTGATTTCAAGCCATAACAATATTTGATATAATGGCTAAAGTGCACACAACACTAAGGAGAAGGCAATTTGACTTGTGTGAAGCATACAGCCCAACTTTGTTGGAGCAGACATGAAAGTAAATTGCTTATATGGTTTAAATAATTCATATCAAAATACATATTGAGCAACCTGGTCTAGTGGAAGGTGTCCCTGTTCCTGGCAGGGAGCTGGACCCAGAGGAGCTTTAAGGTCCCTTCCAATCCAAACCAGTCTGGGATTCTATGAAAATCAATGTTTCCAAGCCACTCAAAGTAAAACATAAATAAATAAATGAGATACCTGAAATAGAATGCATTTGATATTAAAATGATAAGCAGAATGATGATGCACAGAACTATAGCCTTCTTCAGTCCAAATAATTTCTCGTCAAAACTTGGTTTTCTTGGCTAGGCAGCTTCATAGGCACAGAGTCCCAAAGGAATATTCCCAGGAATATTCTCAATCCCTGTAATGCTGGAACTCCCCAGTGACACCAATCCTTGTGAGCGCTTCTTATGCCCATGTAACAGTGAATCCCCTTCCTACTGCATGATCAAGTTAGTCCTCACTAACCTTTCCAGGAGCCATCATGCTCCTGAGTCAAAGTGCTAGGCTTTCTACACCCCACAAACAGATCTTTACAAACATACTACTGCAAAACCCCTCAGCTGATACATAGAAGGCTCAGGCTACTGGAGCAGGGAAAAGCCAGATAACACAAGCATAGCATATTAAATGCAATTTTATTATTTAAAGATCAGAGAATACAAAATTGTTTGTCAAGCTGTGCCTTGCAATTTTCATAGAATATGTTAAGAGAATTAAAACTGAAAATACTGCATCCAGCAATTTCTTTAATAAGAAGATATAAAGAACCACCACAACATTTTAAACAGTTTCACTAAGAACAGTTTTCAGATTGTATGCTGCTATTCTGTCGCATAACCATGGTGTCAGTTTATGACTTTACCAATTAAGTATTTCTCTGCAAAACTTAACATTCATTTTTATTATTATCTTCAGATCCTTAATAAATGAATGCTGAACACTTGCATGGAAGATGACCTAGATATATGAGGAAGAAAGGGGATACAAAGTCATACAACTCAGGCAAAGTATAATACAAGTATAATGTAAAAATGAGCACTATAACAAAAAGTTATGTAGGACTTCTTTATCAAGGATTTACACTTAACATGGAATGCAAGCTGAAGTCACCTAATAACTGGCTATAAGGATCCATTACTTTTGCTAATGAAACTTGACGGAGGCAAAAAGAAATGGGATAACTAACATGAGAAATATATAGGCTTCCAATAACTAATTTTCTGGACAAGGGGAACAGAACAATCTAAAGTGACTTGAAGAAATGGACATCCTCCCTTAAGCAGAAACAAAACACAAATTTGAATGTAGCATAGGAACCCTTGTCACTTATGCTCCTCTCTACTCTAAAATGTGAATATAAACATACAAAAGCCATCTTTTGTTTTGACTCAAGATGGTTTGCACTTCACCTGGATTAGGTGTCTCCAACAACAGCATGAACTTCCATGAAAGCACTGTTTCTGTGAATTGTATAGTGCAAGTGTCTTCCAATAAAGTTCATATCAAATAATATGTAACATCAAATATCCATAACAAATCACATTTTATGGAAAGATAACTTAGTCACTGTGGAATGAGTTGCTTCCCCTTCCTCCCCCAAATCCTAAGATTTACTTGGCAAAAGCTAAAATATTTGAAACAATGACACCTGAAAATGTAGTATTTTCCAAAGTACAATTCAGAAAGCATTCTTTTGCAGAAGTTTTGAAATGTATACTCCAGATCTACTAGATGGGGACATAACTTGGACTGTCACCAGTGACATGAGATTTATTCCTGTCAAGGCCATGGCTGGAAGCTAAAGTATGAATATAGAGGAGGGCTGACCTTCATGCTGCAGCTTATAAGCAGTGCTACAAATGAACACCAGTTCAGCATGCGCTGCCTATGGCAGCTGCTGGAAATCATGTTTGTGACTCACTCCAATCTTTGAAATGCATTTGGTAGTCCAAGTAGACCAACACCCTAAGCAAACCTTTATCATTGCTCTAATGGTTTTCAACAGGAATTACAATTGTGTTAATCATATAAATTTATACTTAGAAGATCCCTTTTGGAAGAAAATGACAACTTATTTTTATAATACTTCTGATGAAGCCTTATGTAACTAATACCTTTGGATGTCGCCTCAGATCTTCTTCCAACTTATATCCTAAATACTTGCTTTAGATCAGTTGCACATTTTTTAAATACAATATGTACTTTATAATGAAAATGCTACACTTCAGTAAGTGCCTTTCCTCTCCCAGCTGAAGTTGGGTTAAACGTAGCAATAGCATCTACTAATTTATACTTAGAACTGACAATATTACTGTTAACTTGAGGTATTTCATAAAAGAGTAATGTGACATCTAGCAATTTTTGGAATCAAGTCATATACCTAGAAAGCAATATTTGCAGTTACATCAGTTTGTGGTTGTGATGGTTTCTGTTTGTTTCGGGTTTGTGGGTTTAAGTTCCTTCTGCACAAGCTTATTCCTATGCCTCCTAGGTACTCTGAACATCTTACATGAAGTAAAAGCATTAACTTCATGTTTTCACTTTATTTTAAAGGTAGAGCATGTAACCACAAATCCTTACAGAAAATATAACTGGTATTTTTTATTTCTATTAATATGGCTATTATTCAAGAGCATTTGAAGAAAATAGTACAAGTAAATAGTAAAATGTTATTAAATAATTTGTGTATTTGTGCTCTGTGTCAAAAGAGCATATTGTAGATTATCTGTGTATTTTTAAGTAAACAGCCACACTGCAACTAACACTTTAATGAGCAAACTTCTGCCTGAAGCTGCGGTGGTAATGCCAGTGCTGCACAGAATGTAGTTGGTTCAAACTTTAATTCCAAACTTCAGTTATACAGCTACAATGGTTCAGGGATTATAATCAACTCACAGTCTCAACTGCTGTTCTGAAAAAAAAGGTGTCTTTGCTAACCTGACAAACTCAATCTGAATGAAAACATCAATAGTTCAAAGATTTAAAATGGCTAACAACCAGATACACTTCCAATCTTTATATATTAAATAATATTCTCACATTCTTTGAGTTATTCTCTGGTAGAAGTTTCCCATAGCTACAAAACATACTGAGATTGCATTTAATGCTGAGACTGAAGATTCATATTTCCCACGATGGAAGCAGCATAAAATAACCTGGACTATAGCTCATTTTAACGTGTTCTACAAGTAAACTAGATATAGTGAAGATGTCCAAGAAGGAAAATAGGAACATCCCTGCTATTCGGCTTGTGCTTACAAAACTGTATTTGATGATTGCCATTCACAATTGTTTTTGAGGAAATCATTAAAATTATCACATCAATGTATCTGGAAGGAATATTCCATTCCAGATAGAGTACAGCAAGTGGAATGTTCTTCAGCCTTTCACCTTTGCTTGTGTCAAGCTCTCATAACCACACCAGAACATTTGTCCCCAGATGTTTTTGGTATGTTCTTCCAAGTTATTATTAGGCCACAGCTTTTTAATTCAGCATCAGTCTTTTATGATGGCTTTCAGCTAAGAAAGATGCATTTACAAGAAATGTGTCTACAGAAGAAAATACTGAAACACTTTAAAAAAGATCTGAACACTGCAAACAACATCTAACAGAGACATTTAAAGAAGTAAGCCCTGACATCCATTTTTGAAATTAAGAATACAGTTGCATATAAGCATCAAAACAATAACAGAAAGAAACCATGAATATAGTCCTGAAAGACACACACTGCTCTTCCCCCATAGAGCACTTCTGCTGGAATCCATGGTTCTTACAGATGATAAAATGTAACTGCTGAGACATTACGTTACACATGGTATGGAAGCAAAACTAAAATACTTGCTTAATGAAGAGAATAAATAGTTATCCTTGAAAAATAAAGCCAGAATCAAACTAATCCATTTAATTTGGTAGTACGCGCTAGTTTTGGTTTTCTAAAAAGCCCCTACCACCCACAAAACCCAAACACAAAATTAGCACACACGGACATCTAAAAGACAGAAGACACTTAAGTCTCTTCCAGTTTTGCTTTTCATAATTATATTATCCAAAATAAGCTGATGTAAGAGACTAAAGGGAGAGGAAGAATCAGAAACTCTTTGGCTGACTGGATGCGTTACATTAATTTCTTAATATGTGAAGGAGTGGATTACCCCTCTAACAGCAATGGGAAAATTAGTTTCTTTATTTCTTCATTAAGGTTGTGGGAGGGAAATTAATTTTCTACACTGGTTTTCAAAATTAATTGAATATATCTTTATTAAAGTGATAAATATGCACACATACTTTTTGGTTGAAAGAATTCTCTAAATTAAACAGACATTTTCAAAGAAGTTTGGTAGCACATGGTTATTTGTTTCATTTTCTGGTGTTATAAAAATACCAAAAAACTGGATCACATCATTCATTTCTTCCTACTCACTGTATTATTTTTATACCTATGTTCTTCCATCTTGTAATGTGTACCTCAGCGTCTCTGCCTTCATACACATAGGAATGTGCACAAAAACTAAGAGGGTTTTGACTGTTGCAAAGAGAAAACGTAGTTTTTAAAAGCATCACAGTAGTCTGAAGAAATGAGGCAAAGTACCTTGAGGCAACTAGGTGTCTTCATGTCTGTGCTGGTACTTAGAGCTGAAATCCACCAATCTGTTGGTAAGATCTGTAACTCTCTGACACTCTTGATTACCAAATCCACCATAATTAAAATCCATGAATGCAGAGGACCAAGCTACCTTTCCAATCCTTGAAAAACAATGACCTTTAAGGCAACTGACCTAAATAATCACTTTAATTCCTTTAAACCTGAAAATAATATATATAAAATCTCAAAACTTCTTTTGCACTCATTTTCTAGGTTCTAAAAATCCAAGCAAATTTATTCCAAGTTACACAGCAAAGACAGAAGCAGCCCTACAACAGGCACAGGTGATTTGTCTTTGCAGAAGTTCCTCAAGTCACTTCTTTTTTATAGGCTCCACCTTAATTTATGTTAATAGAGTTCTGGTGAAGTCTATAATGAGATTATTGTCATTGTAAGAGGAAAACAAGAATATGTGGCATACAGGTAAGTAAACAATGGTGGAGAGAATTAGCGTTTATGTCCCTACTAGGAAGTCAATAGGAAGTTCTTGTTTGGTCTAACAAATAACATTTTAGTTACAGAGACAAAGAGTACAGGAATTAAATGTGAAAAAAATCATATTGAGCTAATGTAAGACTATGCCAAAAGCGTTTGCACATCGTGATTCAGCCTACTTCTTTAATCCTTTCCACTGGAATAGTTCTTTTCTTTCAAAACTACCAACAATAAAGTAGCACAATACAACTGAGAGGAAGAAGCAGAACAAGTTCTTCACATGTTTAGATAATCTATCGCTTGATTAGTACCTTGTTTAAAAAGAAAACAAAAATCTGAGTCCACACAGCACCTTTGTTAATGTTAACCATAATTTTCAAAGGCAAAATAAGATGCAATCTTTGCACACAGAAACAACATGAATGCACTAAGCAGTTCAACTCCATCTCCCTTATTAAGGGAACAAAAAGGAGCAGAACAGATTTTTATCCAGGCTGCCTTTAAGTAGCAGACAAGATCTCAGCTACCCAAGGAAACAAGTCAGTAGTGAAATGATCAAAAAGGTCACCAAAATTCCTCTTCCTTAGGGAAGAGAAACTATGATCCACTCCGTAACTAAACCAGCACAGGGCAGAGCCCCTTCCAGAGCTGTAGCATTTATAAAAAATTCAAGTCAACAGGCTTTTACCAACATTGCTGTTTTAACTGCCTCATGCTTTCTTGGAGGAGGATGTTGAGGGCCCTACAATCCTCCATGTCACACCAACTCCTTCAGTCACAGTTCCAACAAAACCACCATGTGATTCCAATCTCCCAGGACTTTCTTTTTTAAAAAAAATATTAAAAAAAATGCTCCCATGCTCAAGAAACAAGGAAGCTCCACAACACTTTTCATATCCAACTATATAATCTCCAGATAAAAAAGAAAAGACAGGACTTGATAGACAACATCCTCAAACCACCCTGACTCCACTGGGTGACCTTTTCCACTCTACAGCAAAAGCTCCGCATGAATGGGGCAACATAACACTAGGTTTGTCATCCTTTCCCCTGCACACACTGTTAGCCTGCACAGCCCTAAGTCAGGTGAGAACGGCATCGTAAGAATCCTATGAACATCTAGAATATAAGACCAGTGCCTAGACTTCTGATCTAAACTCATCTATTTCCTTCTTATTTATATGAACTTCCCCTTCAGTAACAGCAGCACAGCTACACATACCACAGTGGCCATGCAGAATACTACCTGGTTTTCCTGAGCCACTTGAAGCATTTAAAGAATAAAAGATACTGCAGATCCAACAGTTTCTCCATAGCCAAATTGTTCATCCAAATTCTTTTTCCTGAGCTAAAGCAGAAGTCAAATAATTGCTTACTTACCTGCCTACGATAATGCAGATTATATCCCTGAGAAGGAAAGCTCACTAAGTATTAAAGAGTTCAGCCTTTGTTATAAGCATCAAGAATTGCACACACATTTGAGAAACAGTTAATAAAACTATTCTGTTGGAAACAAAGTGGTGTTTTGGGGTCCACAAAGCAAGAGACAAAAGAATCTGCACCAGTACTCGTCCCTAGACCTCTCTTTGCAGAGAGACTGCTCACGTAGACTTTATGTGCATTTTCTTAGGTAGGGAGACTATTTAGGCACTTTGTCATCACTGATGTTAACATTTTCTGCATCTATAACTACTTTTAGAATCACAGCAAAGAATAACTGCATCCTCAACAGACCTGTGCTGGTTTTACCTCAGATGTGTGGCATTCTCTCATTTTGACTGCAAACCTGAAAACTTCAATTGCTTCCCCAAATTCAATAAAATCCACTTTGCTCTTTATCTGCCTGTAATGTCCTAGACCATTTTCTAGAAACTGTAATCAACATAAAAAGAACAGCAAGTTATAACATGCGAGGTAAAAATCAGGTTAAAACCACCGTCTAAAATGAAAACCAGTAAAAATTTGATCTATTATCAACCCTAGCAACCATTCGACAAAAGCACCTACAATAAGCACCTCATCCGAAGCCTGCTTCTACTCACCAGTGGAAACAAGTTGAATTTTAAATTTACATGGCTAAAGAAAAAAAAATTAAAATAAATATCTTTCTCACCTTAAGTCTTTAGGCAACCTTCCCACAATCACAAACAAGATCCTTGCTGATCAACCTAACACATAACAAATAGAAACTGACTGCGCTATAGCAACAAATACAAAGTGTACAAATGTATCTCCACAGTTACTCAAATAAATGCCAAGCATAACAGAAACATCAACATCTATTGTATTCATGTACTTCAGAGGCCTGCACTGCTGCTGCAGCTGAGCGAAATTAAAACACAGACAAAGCTGACAGTCTGGTGTGATGTTCCTTCACCTAAAAATAACTCAAAAGCTCAGATTTGTTAGAAAAATAAACTTTTTCTAGACATTTTATACGGCTTTGTCTTGTACACTTTGATAGCAGATTCTCAGAGGGAACGTTCAGGATTACAAATGAAAGTAGAGCTGCAGGAGTTAACTTGAAAGGCCATCAGAGAGCTCCCTCTAGTGTGAGCAAGAAAATTAAATAATTTAAATCCAAGATACCAACTGCACAGAAAAATGCGTTACCGAGACCAAAAAAAAAAAAAAAAAAGGCAACAGAAACAGGTGAAGAGCTAAATATTAACCCCAAATCTTAGGAAGTTGAAATGATGTTGAAACACGAGGGCTTTTCTCTACTAGAAGCAGTCAGCATCATGGAACCATAGGAGGGTTGAGGTTGGAGTCCCCCCAGGTAGAGCCACCAATTGCCCAGGACCACATCCAGATGGCTTTTGAATATCTCCAAGGACAGAGACTAGAGGGAGCTTGTTCTTGCCTCGTGAGCTTAAATATCAAAGCCAAACAGGATGATTTTGCTAATCAGAAGTAGCTCACCAAAACAAAACAAAATAGCATCAAGAAAAGCCAGAAGCAGATTTTCATCACACTGCAAGAAGGTTTTGACATGATTTTTACTTTGCATATATTTGTGAGCATGTTGTTTTAAATGTGCCAATTTATGCAGAATTTTCCACAGACCATTTCCTGGAATTCTCATGTCAGGACATGTACTTACAAGTCTAACAACTTGGCAACAATGAAAAAGGCTTGGCCTTGTTTCACTTACTGCATCTAAAAATATTATGAGCAACTGACAATGCCGAATTTTAATCCTATGAGATGAGCAGCGTTCTCGGTGCCTTCAGTGGGAGCTGACAGCACTCACCAGCTGGGAGCACCAGGCCCACTACTTAAATCTGACTGTGTGAGGTGCTTGCTTCCCCATCACCATGGATAACATTTCCAGTCCTGCTCAAATACTGAATACAGAGGAACTATAGGTGAAATGGAGCCCTGCAAGGCTTTTACTGACCCTCTATAAGCATTTTTTCTTGATTAACTTGCCCAGTAGTTAATGATCAGTACTCTGACTTGATCAGTACTCTGACAACAACAACCTTTGTTAATTGTATAACTACTGTTGCTATTTATGTGCTATTACAAGCATCTCTCATTATTTCTCAGCAGTAAAAATTCTCCCCTCCATTAGACCAACCAAAATAGCTGTGAACCAGGCATTTCTACAGGAAGGCATAAGAAACACTAGGGGTACCCAAAGCGTAACTGTCTTTTCCAAGATGACTTGGTCTAAACTAAGCCCTTCAGACGGCGTACAATATGTGGAACAGGGTAACACGTTTATCCAAGATTCTAATACGGTTCACTTGTTTGGTTGAAGTGCTTATCGCAGTAACCCTTTGATGTTAAGTGTACAAAGCTAATAATTAAAGTGTAAGTCATGTTAGATTACCTTTAGTAAAAAAGCATTACTCCTAAAACAAGCTACCTGGACAGAAATTAAGTTAACAAACATGAGAACACAAAACAGTTTTGTACAAAGGACAATCTGTAACACATGATTCAGGACCTCAAATAAAGCACTGCAAAGAACAAACCAGATGAATAAGGTTTCAAAGTCTGTGATGAGAGGGGTTATTCTTAATTAAACATTTATGTCACTTTCATTATTCAAATAGTTAAAAGCTCTCTCCACAGTTTAGCATATTAATTGATAACTACTACATGGGAAACTGAACAATAGCTACACGGAATTTAATACTCAAATTATGGTAGGATATATTTGCATATTGGGGTGAGATACAGGGCTTTACTTTTCAGAGTTCTATATCAAACAATCAAAAGAAAATACTCAATATCACAATCTGAACAGGACACTGCTAATCAGGAATTAAATGCATTCCTGACCCAAAGTCCTCCTAATCAGAAATCAGTAAAGCTCATTATCCTTTACCATACTAAAATGAACACATCACTATTAATTTACAGCAAAGTAATCAATATATGAAGAAACAATTAGTTTATAGACATCTTACATTGGTATCACCCTGCTCTTGTGAGGAGATACATAGTTCTGGTTCAATTCAACAGCATCATATTTAATGTCTCCTACAATATTTCTACCAAACATCACTATTATGAGTAAAGTTATAAAATTCATGTAAATAAGCATTCTAGCCAGTATAGCAAATAAATTAATTTAGAAATATGAATTTGTATTCACCCAATGTTAACAGTGAGAGATTTTTATCTCTCAGAATATCTCTAATTACATTATCTGTTATACTGTTTACAGGCATTTATCTGAAAAGTTAAGGAAAACATCTTCACTGATGGTTTCATCTTCCTGAGCTTATTCACCACATAGCTTGATAATAATAAGGTTCTTTTGCCAGAAAAAATAATTTACAAGTAAGAAAGTAATATGCAAATAGCTACTCATCATTCTGTCATGTTGAAAACTGCATATGCACAGGAGATACTCTATCCTAAGCACTTGCTATACCTTTTTTTTTCCTTATATTTTTCTTTCTGTGATCTATATAACAAACCAGAGTTTAAGCACACTTGCAGTCATTATCTATAACATAACCCTAAAATAGCAGTATTTCATTATATCATGATTAGCTTAAGCTGCATACACTCTTTTCTTTATACCTGCTGTTGTAATGCTGCCTTAAACAGGAAACTTGAGTCTTGGGGTTGGGATGGCAAAAATTTAGGTATAGTTCAGAAACAGGGGTGCTTCTACCCTGCGAATAATGGAGTTATTCCACACTTGCAGAGGGAGAGGGAGGATAAACCTTGCCGAGTCTTCCTTTGTTATTCTTTCTTAATAAGGGTATGTAGTGAGGGCATAACACAACAAAAGTTCAGTTCATTAATACAAGAGGGAGCCAGGACTCACACACTCTTGTTACAATGTTTGCCATTACCAGCTTCTCACTCATTTGTCTGTTGAGGCTAACATAAACACATACAGTTTTCACCCATCTGTGTGCCAGTATAGTAACCCTCAGTGAAGGTTTTACTATCAACCCTCAAGAACACAGGCTGAGCTCAGAGAGGAGCATAGGAGAAAGTTAAAAATCTGCGGGCCTTTCCCACTGCAGTTCTACTGTGTTGCTCCTCCACCTTCAGAGCATGGGAGAGGTCAGCAGTGAATTCAGATGCAATTCATCTGAATCCACATCTAGTGTCCACACACTAAAAGCCTTGTCCTCCAGTGCAGACAGAGCTGAGCATAGTGGGATCCATACCCACTTCCCAAGTGGCATTCACAGGCAACTCTAAAATACTTTATCTTCTCTCAGAAATGGTATGCAATGGTGATATAACACAATGGAAATTCACCTGTTGCTTGTGCAATAGACGCTCCTCAAACAAAGCTGTTATGACACATAAAAAGTTTCCATATATGCATGCATGTGTTTTACTTGCACTTGAATGCATCACGGAGTTCTTGAGAATTCATGTGCTGGCAGTGTAGCTATTTCTGTGGTTAGCACCACCCTCATAGAGACAGTAGTCAGGTAGAACTCCAGATGAGGGCCAAGCAGAGGTGCACAGGAAGAAAGTGTAATGTCCTTTACAAAGTAATGGCAGTTTCTTCTTTTTCCAACACGTAGCAACTAGCATTCTTGTCTCCTAATGTTATCTACGTAAAACAACCTATACTGCTCTTTTCTTATACAATATTGTTATGTTAGTCACATATTCCGTCATAAGCAGGTACTACAATCTTCTGTTGACATCTCCACCAGCTAAAAAGCACTAGAGCCACCCCAGCTGGTAAGTTACCCATTCATCAAGCTCCTCTCAACTGCAATACATTGGTGCTCTAAAGTAAATATTTAACTACAGCCATCATGCCTCCAAACATTTCACATATTGGAATTACCTGTTTTTTTTTCCAGGGAGTATCTTACAATTTAAAGCAGCATTACCCAATACTCTCATTCTACTATTTCCTGCTTCAGTATATAGAAGTCAGTCCAGCACTTAAATGAAGCATACAATCGCAAGTCAGGACAGGAGACCTCCTAGCACAGACACAAAACACTGAGTCCATGGATTTTCTGGTAGCAAAACCATCCCACTCATGTGTCTTTATTTTTTGGGGTTGTTTTGGTGTGCAGTTCATAACCCAACCCATCCCAAAACTCTTCACATATTTCTTACCAGCACACTACATTAAATGTATTCTTAGCCTTATGTTTTAGAAGGGTTTTCAAGTACCCCTTCTCGTCTTTGCTAACACCATACATGAGTAAGGTGTGTCTTCACTTACAAACACCCAGCCAACAAACTTACCAAAGTTACTTCCATACATGAAAGTCTTATGCTGGCCCTTGACATCATGGTTAGCACCCTGGCTAAAAAGCTTTGGTGGAGAAAAAACACTGTAAACCACTGTCAGACAAATAATCAACTGTGGCTAAGCACTGTGGCTAAGCAGGTAGCTCACACGCACC
>JAOEHY010000878.1:0-27757 GCA_025447955.1 Psilopsiagon aurifrons
CGAAGCGCCCCGGCCGAGCTTGGCGGCGCCTGGAGGCCAACGGAAAGGTTCGCGGCGGGGGCAGCTGCCCGGGCACCGCGGAGGAGGCGGCGGAGGCGAGGAGACAGCGGTAGCGGCGGGCCCGGGGCGGCCTCCGCCGGCGGAGGAGACTGGGGCCGAGGAGGGTCCCCCCGGGACAGCGGCGCAGAGCGGTGGCCGTCGGAGCCTGAGGGAGGCGGCGCGGGGCGGTTCTCCCCAGCTGAAGCGCGGAGCCCTTCCCGGGGGCGGCCGCAGCCGCGGCGGCGACTCGGACAGTGCCTCGGTGGCCTCGTCGTCCGCCGAGGAGGAGGGGAGCACCACCGGCGCCGTGGCCCTGGACCCCCTGGAGCACGCTTGGATGCTGTCTGCCTCGGACGGTCGGTGGGAGAGCCTGGAGGGGCTGCTAAGCTGCGAGCCGGCGCTGCTCTGCAAGCGTGACTTCATCACCGGCTTCACGGTGCTGCACTGGGCCGCCAAGCACGGGCGGCAGGAGCTGCTGGCCACGCTGGTCAACTTCGCCCAGAGGCACCAGCTGCCTGTGGACATCAATGCCCGCACCAGCGGCGGGCACACCGCGCTGCACATAGCCGCCATGCACGGCCACGCCGAGGTGGTGAAGCTGTTGGTAGGAGCCTACGACGCCGATGTGGACATCCGCGACTACAGCGGGCGCAAGGCCGCCCAGTACCTGCACCAGGGCACCTCGGGTGATATGCGGAGCCTCGTGGGCGCCCTGGAGGAGGAGGAGGAAGAGGAAGGGGCCGCTGGCAATGGGAGTGGGCGCTGGCGGCTCTCTAAGGTGTTGCCCTCCAATCTCATGAGCTACCGCCTCTCCCACCACCACCACCATCACAGCGCTGGGGAGGAAGCTGAGGGCACCGAAGGGGCAGCGGTGCCAGGCAAGGGCAAGGAGATGACCAGGAAAGCCTCCGGCAGCGGGCGGATGAAGCCTCGGCTTAACAAGATCCGCTTCAGGACTCAGATCATCCACAACACTCCCTCCTTTCGCGGTGACACTGAGGAGGAAGAGCACGAGGACAAATCCCTGAAAGCATCATTCAAGCTCAGGCCAAAGTCCAATGTCTTTGGATAAGGCCAAGGAGCAGGAGGTCTGGGAGGTGGGAACATGGACCAAAAGGTGTAGCACAGAAGGTGAGGCAGGTACTAGTGAGTGCTAATCTATACTCACAGACTTGGCGGATGCTTTAACTCCCAGTTCGGTGGGGTCAGTGATCCCAGTGTGTGTCAGCAGGGGCTCTGGTGGCTTACAGCTCCTGAGAGCAGCTGCTTCGGCTGGGCTCATGGTGCTGAAATGAGAGGCTGTGGGTGCATTGGGAAACACTGGGGTGTTTAAAAGTTGTGCTTCTTTTTCTCTAAAAGCAGCCTTCAGGGTTGGAATCCTGTGTTAGTGAATCTGCTAGGATTAGAGAGTTGGGTGAGGGAGAGAAAAGTACAAATGCTCTACTCTTATATTATCAACTGGTACTATAAAATACTTACAAACATCTTGCTATGTCAGAACACCTCAGTTATATGCAAACATATTTCAAGTTTCTCTTTGACAGCAATACCATCTTGCACATTGTGGAGTTAGGTACCCTAAATGAAATGGTAGATAATGGTTTCTTGTCAGAATCCAAGCTTCAGTCCATCAAAGACTTAAGCTTGTGTTGACTTTATGCATTGAAAATTGCCTCATTTGACATCATAAATATATTTTTCTAAAAAATAATCCATTGCACTGCAAACAATGAATAAAGTTAACCACATGCAGAAGTCTCTGCTGTCTGAGGTACTACTGAGCTTGCTTACCTTACCGCTGTTAGAATGCTAGTACAAGATAATGAAAGCAAAGAGTCTTTTTATATATTTGGTATCTTATGTTTTGTCTTAGGCAAGGCAATTTTATTTTGATCACTGTGAATTTTCAAGTGCCAGGCCTAGTGCAGTTCCAGTTATTAAGTCTGGTCAGTTCTTGTTCATGTTGTTTGTGTAACTCACTGCATTTAAACTCAAGACAATTTGCTGAAAATGTGTTGTGTGTGCTACGTGTGAAAGTCGTTCTCCTTTAGAAAAGAGCGCAGACACCATTGCATGAAATCTTCATGAAACACTAATACAGTCCTGTAATGTAATAGCTACAGGTCTGGGTTCGCTAGTGACTTCTGTGCCAATCCCTTCAACTGACTCCGTGCAGCAATGGAGAAAAAAATTCAAAAGAGAAAGAAGAAAAAGAAAAAAAAGGTATGTGAATTCACACATAAGGTGAATGATTAGAACTCTGAAACTATCTCTGTTTATCATCCTGAGTGAAAGCAGTCTAATGACGTGTTCTAGGCAAGTGATGGCAATGGTGTTTGAGTTCTTTTAAACCTGTATTTCCTGAGAAATGATAACCAAGTCTTTGAACTCTTGTTTAACAACCTAGTGAGTCTTAATCTGATTGACAAGCCTATCCGTCTGCTAAAGCTTTCAGAAACCTTGAATCTTGTTTCTCTGCTTTAAAGGTAGCAATACCAGCGAAATCTAGGAGGCAGATTTGCATCCAGATTCAGCTTTCCTTAAGAATGAGGTATTGAGCTGACCCTGGATCCTGAATGCTGCTCACAGGAGCAGCTCATCGGTGCTTAGCTATTAAGGTACCGCCAGTTTCAATGCAACATTTGTCAAAGCATGTTTCAGGTTGGCTTCCTCAGAATGCCTGTGCGTGTCTGACTAGTAACTAACCACAAGTAGATAGGCTTTGACATGTTAAAATCCAGATCTGAGACGCTGATTAAATGCATGTCACAAGCTCTAGAACACCTCACAGGGAAGCTGCTGCTGGGTGTTGAGCATTTTCAATGTAACAGCTGTCTAGCTGTTGCTGCTGGCTTACATTTCTTGTAGTGGCAGGGGAACGAAGTGATAGCGATTCATCGATTTCAGACTTCCCATGCAGATGAATTGCCAATTCCTGCCCTTTACGTCAAAACCTAATGAATGGCAGTATTTGCATAGGCTTGCAAGAGACACTTCACTATTTCTGGGTAAAGTTACGTGAGGGGGAAAAAAAAATGAATCTGTGCATAGATGCTAGTCATTAACTTTTGTGCAGAAAGACTAGGAATTATACACAGGTTCGGCTTTAGTTTACAGTTAATAAACTCTATTATTATAGATTTCATGTGCCTTCATTTTGGGTTGGTTGCCACAAATATGATGGGTAAAATCAGTCTTGCAAAGCACTTTGTCTTTACATCCGCAGGACAGGACCAGATATGTTCCCTCAGCCCTTCCCAATGAAGCTGTAAGCTTATACAATATGGGGTGTCTGGAAGGGGGTTAATAGTCATACAAATTACACCATAGAGCTGATTCTTTTGTAACAAATAAGAGAATTAAATGCCTAAGTCTTAAACTTCCTTCACTCTGGAAGATAAATAGACCTGCTATTTATTAGGCTTCTGTAGAAAGGAGGTTTCCTGACTGGACACTTGAAACATGAGCTCTCTTCAGCATGGGTACTTCTGAATTGAGCACATATTCCATACAACTATTGTTGTCCAAATCTTATTAAGCTAACTTTCTGCTTTGAGAGTTTGATTCTTTCATATGAGCTGTTTGGTGAAGTGTTAATCTCATCACATGCAAATAGCAAAGAATTGCACAAAAATTCTGCGTCTTAGATAGCTGTTGGGGTCTGTGGAAATAGTTTGAGGGTTTCAAAGCTTTGGGATTTGGAATATAGCACACTTTGGATTTTAAAAAGCTAACTGGAACATAGATTTATCTTGTATAACACAGTGGTACTTCAGTAGTTACTAAGGGAACTTGGAAAATGGTAAGAAGATGCTTCATTTATAACTCAATATTTGAAGTATCAAAGTGAAAATGTTGGTCTACTGATACTGTTGAGTTGTCAGTTAACAAAATTTCACCATAATGGTCCGGAGGATTGGGGGGCGGCAACAGAGCAAATGTCTCTTTTGGTGTTTGTGATATATTGACAAATGGCTAGATAACCACTAGTGTCTGTCTGTGCTACAGGACTAAAGCACTTTGGTTTTGCATTATGACTTGTCACATTCCACGCGGTTACTTTTTATAACATGAGCTAAAAGTTAAGGTTTTTTGGACATAGGAAAGGCTTGATGCCCTGTGTTTCAGAATATTTACAGTCCAAAGGTATGTTTGAGTCAAATATTTTGGATACGTTGCCTAGAAAGATGTGAATTTGAAATAAAGTTGTATGGTACAGAGAACTGGAGCACTTAGTGTTGTCTTTAATGGTATGCCTGAAGTTACTGAATGTGTTCATTTACTTTTTGTGATGGTGTGTAAGGCAGCAGGACTGTAATGTAAACATTTAATATCTTTTATTGTATCTTATGTTTAAAATATTTTAGAGGCCTGAAAGCCTGCCAGTTTTTATTAATACAACTTTTTATGGGTTTCTTCCTGAATGGATATGAGTTAACAAGCTGTAAGCTTTAGTTTTACTGAAATAAAAATAGCCCGTTAATTGTTTATTATGCTTGAATTGACATCTGTATGCTACATGTTTAGATGCTACTTGCATATTGGCTGTTAGAATTAGGTATCATTTTGTGGTTGGGATTTTTTTATCGTCAAGATGTCTGATACCATCTAACACTCAAAGAGTAAGACAGAAAAAATACAGTTAAGTTGTTTGCAAGACAGTAACATTTTTCTTTGGCAGTTACTCTCTAATAGCTCATGTCAAAGTAAATGAAGACAACAACTTTTTTTCTTCTAGAGAAGTATGTCTAAATAAGGGCCTGCAAGAGTGGCATTGCTTAACTTAAAATAGTGTCCTGACCTTACGCCTATGCAGCTAAATATCTCTGACTTTGGGAAGACTAGTACTAGTTTTGATCACTGTGTAAAGGTCAATACCTAATTAAAAAGGTTTAGGATTAAGGCTTTTTGTAATGTGTCTTAACTACAGCTGGCAGCTTCTCTAAAGGGAAGTTTTGTTTCATTACCAAGCTAGACTGTGGGATTTTGGTATATCTAAAAATTCTCTGAAGCTGTTGACTTAACAAAATATGTGTTAAAACTAGTAAACCTCATGGTGCCAGTAACTCCTCTGAGAGACATCCAGATTTGTGCTTAGGCTGAACAAAAGCTCAGCTGTTACCATGCTGGTGGATCGAGATGCACACAGCTCCAAACTAAGTAACCCCAAATCAGCAGTCTGGGGACACGACTGAAAAGAGAAGGGAGGGGAAAGCATTTTTGGAAGCTTAGGGGAGAGTGAGAACCTGTGGGAAGCAGCTGAGGTTATGCGTGAGGTGGAAGACTCTGTAGGAGAGAAGCCTTTGTGAGCCTTGCTGATCATGCAATCACTTGGCTAGTTGTTTAGAAAATTGTATCTAAATTATATCTCTTCTACAGAACAACAGTTGAGTGAGATGTCTGGCAGAGAGCTCTAATACAAATTAATATCTGATGCTAAGTACTGTAGTTGTTCCTCTTACCAACATTTTTTAGTCTATCTAGTGCTGTTTGCAAAAGCACAAACAACCCTTTTGTTGAGCACAAACAACCCTACAGCTGTTGTAGCAGTGTCCGGATACATCAGCATGGCCCCACTTAACTTTGGGCTTCTCAGGGGAGAGAAGCCCTTCTTTATTGCATTACTAAATCATTTTTTCCATTGACTAGAAAGGAGAGGTAAGGGCATACAGCCCTGACTCCATGTGCTTTGAGTTACATGGAACACATAGGAACCTGAAGGCAATAGGTTAAACTTTGGACAGTTCACCCAGAAAGAAGTAGTTTAATCATGTGTTCTGGTTCCTTGTTGGCATTGAATTAAGAAAATAAAGGTATGTACTGTCATTTTCTTCCATGACCTCAACTGCATGTGGGGAGAAGGAAGAAGTCTGAAATTAATATTAGGATTTGGGAGAGCTCTTCAGTTTGTGTTAAGCTGTGAGCAGTTTGACAGAAAAAAGTTGAACATACAATTTCAAATTACCAGTTTGGTTATAATGAAACATTTTTGCAGCTGTTCCAGAATGTATCTTGTATCATATTTTAGTTTAATTAATACTGATTTGTCCTAGTATACACATATTACTGGAAAAGCTAAGCCAAGCTGCCATGTTTTGTTCATGTGTCCTTATTTGATTAAAAGGCATTTTGCAAACCTGTGATAGGACTGTCAAGAGGTGCCAATGGAGGTCAAAAGATATCTGTGTCCATGCATGCCTCTGCACTGATTCAGGTAAATGACTGAAGCTTACTGCTGTCAATCTGAAGCAGACAGCCTACAGAATGTATCCTTGCATCTGTCCTTGTACATGCAGAGAGACTTTGGAAACTTAATCTTGAATGCTTCTAACCACCAGAATAATTCAGTTGCTTGGGCTGTAGCCAGAACTAGCCCTAACTGTAGTTGAAGCACTGAACAATTCATCACTATTTTAACCCTGAAGGAAGAGGCCTTTCACTTCCTCTAGCTGTCTGTTGAGCTCTAACAGTTATTTCATTTTGCGGTCCCTTCGAGTGCCTGAGAAACTGGTAGTAGAGTGGGTATAAATAAGAGATACCTCTTTTGAAGCTGGTTGGGGTGATGGTTCTTTGGGTGGGGTGGCTGGTTTTTCTGGTGGTGTGGGGGTTTTTGTGAGGTTTTTGTTTGGTTGTTTTTTTTAATAAAAAAGATAAAGGATGTCTGCAGTATTTGTTGGGGCTCACAAATCCTACTAAATAGGTGCTGTCTCTTTTACTGCTTTAAATGCAGAAAAACAAAATTAACTGTGCAGGCTATAGAGATGCCCTCTGCCACTGGACGTAAGCTTGCAAGACATAAAGCCTCAAAGGTCCGGAAAACATGTTTGTAACACTTGAATATATAAGGACATTAATTTGCTATTTCTTTTTGGTGTTACTTGTCACATAGTATCTCATTATATGTATATTTTCAGGAAGTAACTCTGACAAGTTGGGAGAGTCTAATTAAAGGGTGCAGCTGGGTCCTCCTGTTTCAACTGCCTCTCACAGCAGGACAGTTAGCTGCCCACAGTGTGCTTGTGCTCTGCCTCTTGAAACTTCCCTTTCTGTTGCAGATGGGTTGGGTGGAATGGACTGCAGCTGTGGTACCTGCCACCCCTTGTAGCCAGCAGCTGCACACTATGGGCTGTAGCACTGGTAAATCTGAAGCCTTTTGGAGCTGATGGCACTTTCAAGCTTCTCTTGACGGGGATAGAAAGAGAGATGCTACATCATTTCATCCACTTGTAACATTCATACAGATAATTATGCTTTCATGTATGAATAAATGGTGTGAAATGAAATACGGATGAAACTGGAGTGCTGATCAGACTTTAAGTAGTGCCAAGCACCTCATAGACAAGATACGGCTAATTAGAGTATATTGATAGTTGTTAGCTGCTGGGAGACATCAGTTGGATCAACACTGAGCAGCTGCTACAGGGAACTACTGCAGAGAGGTTGCACCAAAATTATCATATCTGTTCTTAGGCTATATCATTTGTTAAGGATGATTTTTCATTGTGTAGGAGTTGCAAAATGAGTTAACTGCATTGTGGGTAATCGCTTGCAGTACAGTATCCCAAGAAGTTTATTTTTATGGCCTGTATATAGTAGGTTACTGACATCTGTCAGGGTGATAGGAATGATTGGGCTTTGGGATTTTAACCTGAAATTATCTCATCTTCTAAAGTTTGCTTCTAGGGCCCGCAGCAATCTCGGCTTCCTTTTAGAAAATTGTGGTGGTTTCTGGGATAACTAAAGCCATCCTCAGAAGAAAGTCCAGCTGAAAACAGTGATGCTCTCGTCCACAAAGATCCAGAGTCTTGCATATTTTAAAACCATTCCTGAAATTCATTCTAAAAATTAAGACCAGCAAAACCCAGGTGACTTATGTTTGGTCTGGAAGATATGCACCTTCAGTAACAGCACCACTCTGCAGTGCCATCTGTAAAGTGCTGAGCAGTTCTTGAACTTGTGCGAGCAAGAGAAATGTGGTAGTAGCCTTTCTCCAGTGCTTACATTTGTGGGACTTAAACTTGATAAGAACCCAAACCTTCTGTCTGATTTGGAGAAAATTCTTCTGAAATAATGTTTGCAAACAGACAAGTGCAGATAAACAGGGACTTCTGTTGAATGCACTGAGGGACTGTGCTCTTTTTCTCTCTGAAACACCAGTTGGACAGAATAGCAGTCATTATTTTCTACAGTGTAGCAAAGTTTAAGATTTAACTTTTTGGAACAGGTGAAAACACAGAGAATTTTAAATTATAATGGGTCTTCTTCTAGACTCGAGCACCCTGGCTTACAGCAAAGCAATCAGTTTTCCACTAGGTGACAAAGACATGCTATGCAAATATCTTGAAGCTTGCGCTTGGCAAAGTGCAGGAGTGTCATGCTGTGCATCTTTATTCATCCCTTCTGCACCTACCCTCTTGTTTCCTGGCTACTTCCCTATCCCCTTTTCTCTTCTATTTTTTAGTAGCTTGAATTGCACAGATACTGGTTAATAGATCTGTAAAACTCAGAAAATGGGGACGCTTCAAATAAATCTCTTTATTAGGAATTAAATGGAAAAACTAAACATAAGCTTTCCTCTTCTGCTTTAAACTTCAAGAGTGGGAGGAACAAAAGTTGTATTGATGATAAAGGTCTCCAAATATAGCATTCCAATTATAACATAGACAAGAAACCTTAAAGTTGGTGGGCAAATGTAGAAAAAGACAATAGTTTCTCCTTAATAATTTCAGTATTGTGTACCTTAAGGACAGCCCTGTGAATAATAGACCACTTTGTATAAGATCATGAAGCATAGTTCACAGGATTTCTGTTGATTATTCTATTAGCCATGTCAAAACTAGTACCTTTTACAGTGGATCCTGAATGGGAGTTCTGGCTGACCTGAATGCCACATCATCCTTCTTTGCCAATGAGTCCCTTTTGATGCTCATGTAGATGAATCCAAATTCTGGAAACCTTTGCCTCACATCCTATTAAAAGTAGAAGATTGTAACTTACAGATGACTAATAATTTTTAAAACTCTCTTCCCTACACACCCTTCAAATTGAATGTGTTACATAAAGAGAAGGGAAAAAAGTAGTAACCCATCTCAAACATGCCAGCAGACACAGTGAGTAAGCACTACAGGGCAACAGCTCTTTTTTTAATCACAGAATGATTTTAGTGCTGCCCATTCCACACTTGTGCTCTTTAGGGGTCCCTTTCTGGTGCCTGTTTTAAATCTCTCTGACCTGTTACTTTAGTGTGTCAGTAATGAAGAATTACCTGCTCTGAGAATATTGGGGTTTTTTACCAGTGGTCTTTCTAGGAAGAAATTGTTACTGTAAGCTATGGAGCTGTTGTTGCTAGTATGGTTTTTTTACGGCCCGTTACTGCTTTGTGAAGATTTTGCCTGTTCTTTTGACTTGAGATTGAATAAAACAACAGGAAGGCAAAACTGAGTACGTAGAATTTGATCATTGGGAGTGAAGGAAATGTATTAGGCTTCAAAACTTCTGGTGATGACATTGCTACTGGTTGTAGGTTGGTGTTGTGAAATCACAGTCGATATCCCATAACATCAGGTTGTGCTCAAATACAGGAAAGGATGTAGCTCCTCACCCACTGTCCCTAGAATCTGTGTAGCCTGCTCAAACAGTGGCATCCAGGCAGCGATTATATATGCAGCATAGGTCAAATGTCTACATACATATACAAAAGAGAAAAAGCATACCACTTTTGGCTAGGTGTTTTCTTACTTTTCTCTCACTCCCTGCTATGACTCTTCTGGGAACTGTTTAAAAATCTTCTAGAAAAATAGCATTAAAGGGATATTATTAGCATAAATATTGATAAAATATTAATAAATAATAACAAATCTTCAAACTTACATTCTTAAAACCTGGTTTAAACACACAATTGAATTGAGATTAAACTGACTGAATATTCCTAGGGGGGAACTTAAGCCCAGCCTAGTGAATGAATATTGACTGCAAGACTGGCTATGAGGCTTCAGCTGACAACTTACATTTAGATCTTGGGCTTGATAGCTAACTACCATGATGATGAGTGCTGCAGAAAATCTTCTTTGTGTGTTGCTACACTTTATACAGATGAATTGCAGAAAAAAAGAAAAAAAATTGAAACATTGACATTTTGAATTTTGTCTGATTTTGCAGTGTAGTTTTAACTATGCACCAGTTAAGAATCTCAGTAATCCTGTTGCTCCCTCTTTGATTTGGGCAAAGTGAGAAAAAAAAATGAAAGTGGTGATTGTTGTTATAGGATCCTCAGTTTCCTAATATTTCATCATAACAGCAGTGTTACCCTACTTATATAGAGCATCTCCAGATTCTCTACAGACACTACTAAATTGTTTCCAATCCAGACATAAGAATGTGAAATGCTGCTGTAAAATATACCCCCAAAATTATAAGCCTGAGGAAATAAAAGGCATAAAAATGCTGTATGAGTTGTCCAAGCTAACACAGGAAGGCTGCGAATAGGTAGGAAATATAATGTACTGTACCTGAAAAAAAAGAATCTGTTCAACCTAATTCTCCTTAAATGTTCAATCCTACAATTATAAAAAATGGAATTTACGTGGGATTAAAATATTTGCTAATTCCAGAGGTTTTGAATAACATCTTCAAATAGCTGTGGTTTCTTCACTGCCATGAAAGATAGATAACTTTGCATTTGCTAGTTGTTTCCCTTTTATTTGTCCACCCTGTGGCTTAAAACGACAATGTGGCAATTCATAAATGAGTGGGTGACATTAAATGTCACTGTTAATCCTAGCTGGTATTGATGTAAAAGGTCTATTTGTGTTTGCTGGCTAAATCCTGCATCTAACAGAAAGCATGTATTAGTTCTGTTGTTGGAATAATTGTTTCTTTAATGGCACAGTGATGATGTATCTGTGCACAGAAGCAGAAAAGACAGTTGATGGAATTACAGTGTAGATTACAAATTGCAGTCACAGTTGTGCAGAGAGAGAATAATAAAATTTTAGGGTTGTTTTCTTTTTTGGCTGAAAATTGCTCTGTATCACACTAATTTACGTACGTTTCTTCTACTTCACTCCAGGGCTATGATTAACTTGAAATTCCGTATGATTACCCTTAGCCACACTTTCTTCATGTCAATTGCAGGGATAGATTTGGTGCTGGCGTGTGTCTGCCAACTTGTATTTTATCAGCAGCAGTATTAGCATCTTGACTCAGCAGAATCTATAGGACTAATATGGTCATCAAGAAGTTAAATGCCTGTATAAGTTACTCTTTTTAATCTTTTTATAGTCAAAGGAGTGAACCAGAACTTTCTGAGAATAAGTACTTTCAAGCCAATGTAAATTTTTATAGCAATTACTCGATAGAGAGACAGAGTTCTCCATCATTTGCACACCACAAACCATATCACAGCAAATTCTGGCATTGCAGACCAGTTGTTCATCCACAGAATATGGAATAACTTCAAGAAAGTCCTCCATCCAACTTTAATTTCTTTCATTATGTTCTGGTAATTGCAGATTGAGCCAGAAATAACTTCAAAAGAGCCATACTAATGTGCAAGGCCTGTACCATTGTGTGAATAACCAGCTGCCTCTCCATGGGCTGCTGCAGAATACTCCATGCCTCAAAGCTTAAGAACTGTCACTCTGGGATAAAAAGTACCTTACTTGATTTGGGAATGCTAAAAATCTCAGGAATAAAGTTTGATGTTTTGGGATCCTGGCCAGCAGCAAAGCTCTGAAGTAGCAAACCAGCACTTGGAGGTGGCTTTATGCACAATCCTTGGCCCTATCCTGAGGTTTGATGTTATACCTATGCAGGCTCCCCTGGGCTTCTGCAGGAAAGACATGGATTATCCCTGTTCCATCCCCATCCTACTTCCAAATATATGCCCCACAGCCTCTTACACAGGACTGATCAATTGTGCAGGGCCAGGCCCTTAAGCCTGCTAGCCCAGCTGAAAGCTAAAGCTGCCAATGCCTTTGAAATGAGTTCAAGTCTGGTGGAGGACTTTGGTGCTTGGGGAGTTTAGTTCCACCTCCAGGTCAAGAGCAGCCTAATGGGGATTTTCTGAAAGCACCTTTTGGGTGGGAAATATTTAGAAACCAAAAGCCACAAAGGGCAATGGTTCGTTCTTGTTTTCTCCAAATGTACTGAGAAGATCACATGTGAGGATATGGAATCTATTCTTTGAGGAGTGGTGACAGTGATTGATCTTGTATGGCTTGCTCAACTAAAGTAATTTTCTGTTTCTACTCTGCAATCATTCTCATCAGATCTCTTTTCAAATCTATTTCTTTTGTCCTCTTCTCCTAAGAATTCTATGGATTTTTTTCCTCACCTCATGGCGTAACCTGTTAGGCACTCTATATAAATAGGTACTGGTGTTCACAGTGGGGAGCTTCCAGGAGCAGAGGAATATAACACTTTGCAGCCCAGAAGTCTGGTCATCTGCAGCATCCTTTGCAAACTATTCAGCAGCAATTAATGGGAAAGAAAACAAAAGGAAAAGGAACATTGATTGAAAAGCAGAAACCTAACACCTCCCTAGTTTTTAATCTGGGTGTTATATCAAGCTCTAGTTCTGCCAAGTGTGGATTGTCAAAGAATGGAGCTGAACCTCAGAATTCATTAAGTTAACCTCTGCTCATACAAGGTTTTATAGAAACAAGGGTCAGAAAGCAAGCAGTGAAAACTGAAATAAACAAGTCCTCCTTAACAATTTCTTTTTTCTGGTTTTGACCAAAAGAACAATGAAACCAAAAGCAGAAGTTTAAGAGAACAATAAAAGAACTAAGTAAAGGTATTTAAAAAGCTCCCTTTTAAATTACTGGAATAAACTCTAGCATGACTGGCTCCTGCTTTACCAGAAAATGAATAACAATAACCTTCAGGCAGAGCTCCTTATCCTGCCAAGGTTTGTATGTTACTGTAGCCCCTAAATGCTGGTTTAAATTTAAGAACTTAATTTTTTTTTTTCTTTTTTTTTAAATCACCCTGGAAAACATTCCATTCTTCAGCACTTCCGTGTGTGTAACACTTTTTCTGTATTTGTTCTCTTCTGTTCTTTTCTAATGAATTTGATATTTAAAAAGGGTCAGAGCTGGAGCTAGTACTGCTCAAGAAGGCTCTGTCATCTGCGCTTAGATAGTTTCTATCAAACTTTTCCCAGCTGGACATGGGGATTTCCTCAGGCTATTTAATGAGAAATATGTGGATAAATCTCCTTTACTATTCTAAAAGACCCAAATTAATCTTTTCTATAGAATCTAGGCCTCCCATATACATTTGCAGTTTTAAGCTGTTCTCTTTACAAGGTTTGCTTTGACCCCAGAAAGTCCCTTTCCATGCAAATACTTCAGCATTTTGGTTATACTTCAGTTTAGCAGCAGTGACTGTCAGGTTGGAACAGCAGCACAGGAGGCAGTAACTGCAGCTGGCATTGTAGTGTTTTGAGGAACAGGCTGTGTACCGATACCAACTCCAAAAGAGCAACGCTTAACACAGAAAAAAATGCATTATGCCAGCAGTAGCCCACACTGGCATGTCTGCATCTGAATGAGACTTTAAACTGTCTTCATTGTATTTCTCTATCATTTTGAGTTTTTGTGGAAAGGACAAGCCCTGGGTATTTGAGGCTGGTTTGTTGACATGATGAGAAACATTGACACAGAAAATTCAACAGGAACTGAGGAGAAAAAGGCAAACTCTGAGTAATTCTTGATCCAAAGGCATAGCTTTCTCTAACACTGTTTAGAGTATGCCTGCCAACTACTCAAAGCCTACACTTTTTGCTGTAAGGGATACATGCTCTGTACTCCCAAACAAACTGGTTTTCCCTCTATACTTGGAGAAAAAGATGATGCAGCATTATGAATCCTGCAGAAAAATTAGACGCATATAGCCAGAAAACAGGCTCCTTTGAGTTACACAACTATACCACACAGTTAATGTACCTAAGCTCCCAGGTGCTGCAATATGGCAGTTCTGCCAACCTATGGGCTCCTTGCCACTGAACGAGGAGATAACCAGTCCCCTGCCAGCCCCCTTTATATTGGTTGAAAGCCCTTGACATCTTCTCAGCACTGGCTGTGGAGCTCATCTGGTGCTCATCTCCTTGCTGTGCTGGCCAAAAATAATCCTGCCAAAGATAAACAAAAGAAAAAGGTGAGCAGTTTCTGCAGAGCGAGAATTTGCTCACCAATTCTAGTCTGAGGGTTCAAGATGGTTCAAGAGAAAGGACAAAGCAGCAAGCAAGGCTGGAGGGACTCGGTTATGAACAATGGAGAATGGCTGGACTTCCCCTTCTGGCAGTGGCAAACTCCTAGTAATCCTCAGATGTACTGAGCAGCTATACCCAATATTCACATGCTCTCCTAGGGCATCTTATACACTGTGTAATATAGTTTTGTTTAGACCTCTTTTACTGTCATTCTCTTGTTAATAGTAGTTATTTTTGTTGCAGTTTCCAGAGTTTTCTTAATGCCAGAATTCACAGAGACATATTTTGCAAGTAGAATTTCTGTGCCTTAAATTTGCATCTTTCTTATGCTGATGCATTTTCCATGTAGCCCAGCTTTTCTTGACTATGAGGACTTCTGTCTTCTTCTTCCCAAGGCAAGTGAAGCATTGCCTCTCTTGAGACCAGCAAATGCTTCCAATGCAGTATTTGGCAAATACCAACTCACAAACGAATGACCTGATGAAAAAATTATTGTATAACTGAACATGAAAATGAAGGACTGGGTCCCTTAAGTGTGCACAGAGAGTAATAAGCACAAGGAGACCAGGCAAATCAGAACAAAACGGAATGAAGACATCCTAACCACTTAAATATGCTTGCTTGTAAATTACAATGGAGCCTCACTAGCCAGAACCTACTGTATCAAGAAGAGTAGTTTAGCTGAATACTAGCCTCCTGCTGTGTAGCGTGATTGCCACCAGAAGGATTTCTGTGCTTGTTTTAAAGTTATTGTTTCTTTGCTTTGTCCTATGCCAAAGTACTTTTTTTCCTTGTTTTTAAATTCTCAGAGTACATAGTACATCCAGACAGCAAGAAAACACCACGTTGCACTAATATGCCCTTTCAAATAATGACATATTGCTAAACACTCCAATTGGAAAGTTTCCATAGAATTATGTATGAAGACAAGTCATAATCCTTACTGGTTCATTTACACCACATGCACCTTACAGCCACATCTTCCACCACATTAGCATGAAGGTACCTTTGAGATGGATTCTTCTTTCCAGAAATAGGAACGTTCACATCAAGACTGTTAACCCATTACAAGGCAGAACAGGTCATGTGCAGACAAGGTTTTAGAGCTGAGACATCCTGCCCTTAAGGGTAGGTATCTCTCATATATTTTTGGCAGAAATGTTCCTCCCACCCCGGTATTGACAGCAGCAAATAGCTGTTTGATAACGGTTTTGCAAAGACAGCAAATTTGGCTTCTAGGATTGAGAAGAAGAAAGCTGAAGCATGGATTGAAAATCCGACACAAAGTGGTCTGAAAATTTGGAGTGAAATTGAAGGGTGAGCAACAGAGCTTCACCTGAGCTGCAGCACAAGGCAGTAGCCATGTTTTCACAGAAGAATTACTCAGAGCCTCGCAGTCTCTCTGCTCGTAGTGGAAAGAGACAAGTACTTTGAGACCTGACCCAGAGAAAGGGGGGCTGCCACCCTCTGGAACTTGCCCAGAATCTGGGCTGCATCTCAGGTGCCACTCACAAAAAAAAGGGGGTCACAAAAAATCAATGTTCTCATGGCCATTCCTTAAATCCATATATACAGGAAATCTAAATGGGGTACACTGTCAGTAAGAATTTCTGCTTACTTTAACATCCATATGGAGGTCTCTCGCTCCCCATATTAAAGTCATTTTAGAACAAGAGGTTTTAATTTTCTTCCATTGGCTCAAGACACCTCCATCTGTGCACAGAACAGGCTGGGAGCCCCAGCCAGGTTCGTTTTCTCTAAGAGTCCTGCCAGTAAACCAGGACTGGAGCCCCTCAGAACACTCACCAGACGAGGTGGGCAGTGGGGTCTGCTACTACTGTCTCATGACTATTTGCATCCCCCTCCTGCTCTCTCATATTCCTACCTGGAAAGCAACTTACACATACAAATGTGGGAATCATTTCTTGAAGAAGTTTCAGTAATGATGTGACATTGTGTGAATTGCTGCTGGCGTTTAATTATCTGTTCAGAAAACAAAACAAAACCTTTTTCTTTTTTTTAATTATTTGTTTCACTTCTGCTTTTTTCAATATTAAATGCAGTTCTTTTCAACTTTCTGTTTTGGTATTTCCTTGAAATTTACTTTCTAGCAAGTTAAATATGACAGTGCTTAAAGCAGAAGGAATAATGCACTTTAGGTCAAACCAAACATTTAATTTATCCTGAAATCATTTTTCTCTAACCTTTTTATTTCACCAGCTACTTCCAGCTAACTCGAATAACCAGGACCTGCTTTCAGGGAAGATTTTTTTCATTACTGTTAATTTTATGCAAGATTCTTAACTTTCTGATAAAAGAAATGGAAATATTTGAGCTGCTTCAGCTCACTAATGAGCTGAATGCCAGCAGGCAGAAGATACTGTTTGTGATAAGTTCTACAGAAATGGCAGTTCCAGCATGTTATCTACAGCTGAGCCAGAAAGTAAAAGGACATGAGAAGACATGAGACATCTTTAGACATGCATTCATTTCAGAACTGGCTTCAAAGCATTTTTGCTGTCAGTTGAAGAGTACTTAGAACTTGTTATCCAGAAATCCTCAGGATATTAATTTTAGACATTCAGACTCTTGGCATTCCATGTGCATTTAGTGGCTTGCTTATTTATTTTTTTCCATGAACACAGCTCTTGTCACTAAGCAAGTCTGACACTCCAGGGCAAACCCCTCTAGCTAGTAAAAAAAAGGCCTTGATAATCAGGGACCACACTGATACCTTCCTCATGTGGCTCCCTTCTCTCATAAAGTTCCTTCCTATAGATCCACCTTGAACACACTACCAAGGAGCAGGCTCTGCTCTCTGCTACTTTAAGGGGCCATTACTTTGTGCAGAGGAGCATGTGAAAATAAACTGTGGACGTCAGGGTATATACTGTAGGCACTGGGGCTCCTTGTTTGGGAGATCAGGCACAGCACTTACTCTGGATCACAGCACACTTTTAAGAAGAAAAAAAAAATATATGATGATAAAGGTACTGGTATAGACCCACTTTGCCAGTACCTAGTGCACCTAAATATTCAATCTGAAAAAAGGAATTGCTATCTGAAAGAATTTTGCATCTGGAAGTGATTCTGAAAGCCAGCACATATGCCACAGACATAAAAAGAAGCTAAAAAAAGAGTAGACAGATGGTCAGTCACCAAATTAGATGCAATCAGAATATGGAAAAATAATTTATCATATTTCCTCTTCACAGCTTTTCATGTAGATACTGGACTTGGCAATCTGTTAATCTGCTCTGATGAGTGCTTACAATAGAACCGGGAGGTCTGAGCACTGCCAGACTCAGCAGAACTTACATTCTGCTGCAGGCTCTAGTCGTACCAGCCGCTGTTCCTGAGGTGCTGAGTGCTTTGGCCTCACTTGGTTGTTTACATTCCCCTTCTGTGCCCATGACTTTACAGTGCAGTAAATCCAGCATTACGGCTCCTAGGTCAAAACTGCTGCAGCCACACAATGTAAAATGCTGACTTACACTAAACTTCCGCAGCTGAGTCACATTTCCACAGCTAATTTGTTGTACTGGCAAGGTTGGAGGGTTTTTTTTGTAAGATATCTAGTATCACCTGCTTGTGCCCCTTGAACTTCACCCTGGATCACCCATCATCTGCTACAGCCTGCAGCAGCCTAGAGGCAGCACAAATCCCAAGCCACCCTCTTCCTGACCTCGTGGTGTTGGAACCATGTGCCATTACTTGATTCACATGATCTCTGGCCTGATGTGTTCAGCACCAGATTATGACACCACATTTCCTGCTGCATGTGCAAACCTCAAGACTGCGTGCCTTTCAGTGTTGAATGTGCTGTCGTGGTTTTTCATCGCACTTCCCTGGAAGGTTTTGGAGCAAACCAGTTCATCCCAATAGCATGAGGAAGGGAATATAGTAACTATACTATAGTAACTATATATAGTAACTATACTAGAACTAGGACTGGGGAAAGCCTTCCTCTCCATTTCCCTTCTCTTTGGCCTTACTTCAATATCTTTGCTATCCTAGATTGCCATGTAACTTCACTCAAATCAGAGACCTTGTGAAAACTACCGTGTGGTGGCTCTTACAGCCTGTCCTGGCTAAACTGCACTGCCTTACTGAAGGATGGAGACGGAGACTCCAGGGTTTGGCAGCTGTACAAAAGCCACAAGTAATCTGGGTGCAATTAGACCACACTTCCACCATGCTCCACCAGCAGTACTACTTCCTAAAATTGCTATGTCAGAAGCACCAGGGGCTCTCACGTTATGTGGTAAATATGGGCTAGCTATTAATCTGCTCTGATGAGTGCTTACAACAGAGCTGGGAGGTCTAACCAGGGATGTAACCCTGGATCTTGTGAAAGGCGAGAGAAACACGAGTTTGTGATTGTTTGTCTGTGCTTGTCCTCGTCCTGGGACCTGTGCCACAGGCAAAGGAACCATGTTAGATTTTTAACTAGCATGTTTTTCCAAGGGGCAGGATAGAAATTTTCGAGGCACTCCAACAGCTCAAGGCATTGCTTCTTTCTGCCAGTGGGGCCCTGGATACAGGAGACCATTACGGTCCACATCACTCTGTCAGGTGTTTTGCTCTTCAGTTACAGGCATGCCAGTGCCCTACAGTATCTGGTGCCAGGTAAATGTTTGACTCATGGCCATGAAATGGCAACAGCAATTAATGCAGATTTTAAAAAAGACCAAAGCTCCTCCCTGAATTCATTTTGGAGGGTACCCGACATGGTGAAGGGCTACCTTTACTGAAGCAGGCCATACACTATGGAGCCAGGCAGGCCGTGGTGCTCCCTGTAGCTCCTTCCATCTACAGCTTCAGAAGATAACCACCCAACACATGGTTCTGCAGGGCACAACTTAGCAGTAGATTCTATCTGCTCCAGCCCAGCCTCCCACTGATGGGCCAGGAGCCTTCCATAGCACACATTCTCCCAGGTCATGTAACAAGGTAGGTCCTAGCCTGGCAAATTGCTTTTGAAGGACCCAAAAGAGAACTAGGAAAGCTTATCAAAACCACTTTCTACTTGGAATAAGGCAGTTCAATTTACTTGAGTACTGCTCTCCCTGATATACTGCGTGCAGTATGAAGCCTCCCTCAGATAAAAATAGATTGAAAACGGAGGAAGTGCTTGAAGTGGTCCTGCTCATCAGGATGAAAGCCAGGAGAAACAGATTGTCCCCTCTCTACTATTAACATAATTAAGGGTGAGTTTTACCCTGATTTGCTTGGGTTTCAGTTCCCTCGCCTGGAAAACTTTATAGTTATATCTCCTTTGCTTCAGCGATGTCGCTGTGGAGTGGCAGGGACACTTTGGTCCTATGCCAAGAATACAGCACAGGCATGTTGATCCCAACAGCATTGCATGATCAGTTTGAGTAGTGAAGACCTAAGTCTTAGAGCAAGGCTTGACACCTCTGCCACATTTTCTCATCCACTAGCAAGCTTTACTGTGGTGTACTTGTCTCAACTTTAGCTTTTCCCTATCCAGAGACTGTCAAATTAAATTACAGAAGTCTGAGATATTTCGTTGCTTTTCCAAGGACTTGACATCAGCCTTCCAGCCCAATCAATCCCTTCTTTTTTTTTTTGTCAAAGCAGGAGAAGCAATAAGAAAGAATAACAGGCGGCAGCAGTTACCAGGCACCTCTGCTAAATACCCCCCGACTTCCGCATATCCTGAGGTGCATAGGGAAGTGCTGCATAAGCATATACCAGTTCCTGCAGGTCTGCTTGCCAGTCTTTCATTCATCCAGTCCTAGCACTTTATGAGTGAATTTTAGTGCACATAAAAGCAGTGATTTTAGCTAATTCACTGTTTGCAAAACATGTTGGCATCATGACAAGAAGGGCACCTGGGAAGGGCTGCAAACAGTTTTGCCAGCTTTCTGTCAACACAGGAGGACCACAGAAAAGGTAGTGTTGCTTTTACTAAACATCTTGCACAGACATGTTCGCATAGCGAACACGGCAAGAAAGCTGGATCACCCTTGAAACAATTCTCCACAGCTGAACCATTACAGCTGATCAACAGAGCAGCATCTAGGGGCTGCTTTAGCTTCCTGTTAGCAAATACTTTAACTGGGGCCTGCGTATGGACATTTATACCCATGAGTAGGGTGAAATGGGGAAAACAGTGGAAAGTTGTGGACTTTTTAAATCAAAAACCTCAGAGTCCTCTTCAGAGGAACTCTTTAAACACAGCCATCCAAAACATAGCCAGAAAACATCCAGCTCCCACCAGTGTGTGTTACATGGAGGTGAGGCTTACTGTTCTGATTGAACTTCAGTTGCCATCTGCCACTTTTCCTCCCCCATTCTCTTCTCTGTCTGGGACGATCTGAACAGACAGCCCCCTTGGAGCAGGATAGGCAGGGGGAGAACATGTGAGGGACAGATTTCAGTGCTCCAGACTTTGCTGCTGGAAGCTTTTCTTCCTGCCCCAAGGTGTGCTGAAGTCCCCAGCTGCTCCCGGCTGAACAGAACAGGGAATTACAAATGAAAAAGTTCCTGAAGGATACAGCTGAATGTGACTGTGCCACCTTTCACCTATTTGGCTGCCTGGCTCCTTGTGATGGGTACATGGCACAAACCCAAACCTGACTCAGAGCTGCTCCAAGAAATACCAGGAGGTTTTGTTCATCTGTTGAAAGGGAACATCAGTTGGACCCTGGGAGTTTTGCAAATGGATAGCTGACCTCTGAAACAGAGATGGGAACCACTCACCTTGCTGTCAAATAGAGGCAGGGGGATAGAAAGCGATTGTCTTTATCCCTCCCTGTGGCACTCAACATATGGAAAAGTCATCTAGCCACCTGGAGAAGTTTTAATAAAATAACTGATGGTGAAGGTTCAAAAGCTTGCTGGGTTTTGTCTTTTTCTGTCTTTCTTCTGTCTTCTGCAGCTTTGGCTGCCTGACTCCAAGGAAAAGGTGTCTGGTTGGTACTGACACTGACTGCTGTTTACTGCCAAGAAGAGGTGTTTCCCATCCCACAAAGGGAAAGTTGGAATCTTAGCGCTGGCAGTAAAAACTTGGAGGAAAGAATTATTTTACCACGCATGATGAATAGGAAAATGAGAAGGAAGTTGCCTCCCTCAGCTCTGGAGCTGAATTCCTAAGCAGACAGGCATGCAGGCATTTCTGGCCAGTGACTGAGTCACTTTAGAAGTCACAGATTTGCTGGTACATGCCCATAGCAAACATCCACAATCTGATGGTAACTACCGGCCCATGTATCAAACAGTAGGTGAGGACCTACTTAATCCAGCTGTGCCATACTGAGATTGCTGGCTAATTAAAAATGGAAGCTCAACCCCAGATCTGCATGATAGTGTCAGATGAGGATATTGCTGGCATTTGATTGCTTTCCTCTCAGCATCCCATCCCTTCCAGATGGGAATTATTTGTACTTGCTTATGCATAAAGTCTTTAATTAGCATGCTCAGAGGTTCATAGATGAAAAGTTGTACACAAGGCGAAAATAGTAACAATTATTATTCCTATGGTGATATTTTCTATTACTGTTTAAAAATATGAATAATATGCTAAGTGTGGGTACTTGTTACTTCCCCGGTATAAGTCTTCATTAATTCTTTGCAATTTTGTTCTTAATTTTTTTTTACTTCTTTTGTTTTAATTCCTTGATATCCTCATCATGAGCTACCACTGTTGGGCTGCGATACACAGAAAAGGAGCAAGCCACTACCCCAGACCACTACGGCTTGATTGCAGTGCAAGAGATGAGATAGCAATCAAGTGCTGAGGCAGAATTAGTCAGACTGATCTTAAAGAGGGATCTGAAAGAGAATCAAGGTCACTTTGATAATGCCTGCAGAGAATGGCTTTCTAAGTGGAAAGGGAGAAGTCTCAGTGCTCCTCTTCAAGGTGCTTCACAAGCAGAGCCACACAGGCAGGGGCTACAGCCACCCTGGCTTCTTTATCACATCCATTGCTGCTGCAGAGGGTCACATGTGCAATGCAGAAGAGACACATACACCTTGTGAAATGCTGTTCAGTTATGCTTTGCGTGCAAAAACAATCATAGGAACTGAGAGGTGTTTGTTGTTTCCAGTGTTCCTCAATATTTGTAGTAAAAGGATCACAGAAGATCATTTGTACAACAGTGCTATGAAGATTTGCATTTACAGCCACGAAAAAGCCCCAAAGTCTGAACGTTTGTCTCTCACCACAACTTCTTTTTATTGTTGTTTGCTCATATAGGTGAGGAGCTGTATGGACAATTGTTACAAATACCATTTTGCAGCAGTCTTTTCCTAGATAACCTTTCCATGTTTCACGGAGCCAATCACAGGCTGGGGAGCACCAATTTTACCTGTCCTTGTGCCTGGAAGGGGTGTCAGCTGTGCTTTAAATACTGGTTTAGATGTTATGCAGATACAAGCCTGAGCAGCTAGCAGCCAGTCTGGTCTACTGCCACCAGTGACAGAGCAAGGACAAGGCGAAGAGCAGGAAGATGATGAGTTGTGACAAAGTCTGCTTAATCAGACTACAGCCCAATGGCTAGAAAGCTCCACAAGCAAGTGGCATGGCAACAGACCAAGATGGATGTCTTTGCAGGAGACAGGCTTTGTACACAGAAAGGTGTCCATGCAGTGATCATTCAAACCGATCCTGGTCACTGCGGTTTTCTGTTCTGTGTAATTGTGCAGCAGGGAACTACCTCTCAGGTTATTTACTGCTTTGCATTAAAAAGAGTGGGATTAAGGTTACAAAAGTTAGGAGGTACTATTTCAAAACAAGTCACTAATGGTGAAAGAAGGAAATGTAATGAAACATATTAGAGGCATCATATGTTTTCTTAAAAGATCGATGTGTTTCAGCCATGTTTTCTGTGTGAAGAAAATGTTGAGGCATCAACACTCATTTATTTTGTTAATTTTTACATTGTGTATGTTCTACATTGAAAACACTGATTCCCTCTAAAGAACATTATATCCTTTCCATAGTACATCCTGTAACTCTGATATAGAAAATCTGTTGCTAAACCCTGCTGTCTATGCTACCTGCCAGTGTACTGGAAATGAATAACCCTCAGAGGCAGAACAAACACCCTTAAAAAGGAAAAAGGTCCCTCCTTTCCTCAGAATAGAAAGTTCAATAACGAACTAACAGTATTTAACAGACTCAGCTTATACTTAAGAAAATAAAAAAGGGGACATCTCAAGAGAAATACAACTAATATTAAGTGCATCAGCTTTTTGAAAGTCAGGCTGGCATGCCAGACTACTTTGGCACTAGACAGATGCCCTGCTTGTGAAGGTGACAAAAGGTAACTCCAACATTTCAAAGCTACAATGCTACTCATATATTAATGCAACTAACCAGACACAAAAATAAAATATTTCTATCCCTCTTTAGGAAGTTTGTACTTTTTAGAAATCCCAGCAATGACAAAGACAAAACTCTAACCCTTCCGGTGAAGGTGAAGACCTTTGATGAGTAGTAGTGGTTTGCTACCCATAGCTGGAGAACACAGCTGACGGTTGTCTTCCTAAGGGTGTGTCTTCCTTGTAGGCATACACAGTGATGATGCCATTATCAAAGGTATTTTAATCCGTAGCTTTTAGTTGCTTTTAAATAACCCTGTTTGTTTTAGTTTAACACCATCCTCCCAACAAGCTGTTAGGCCAAGTGTCTGTTTTGTCTACCCATCTCACCCTGTACAGTCAACTCTGTGCTTTCAAGTCTCCCTTCCATGTCTCTCTGTCAGCTCAGCACCTCCTAGTTTCTCATCCTCGTCTGCCTTCTCAACACAGCCTAAAAGAATGTAGTAAATGCTGCAAGAAAATAGGATGTGTAGCAGGTCATTACTGGTAGAACAATAACTCAGGATTTTTTTGGTGGGACAAGAATTAGAACCAAATCCCACTTGCCCTACATTGTAACATGGTTAATAGCACAGGACACAGAATAACATGTTAAACATTTTATTTGCTTGTGTATAACACATATCAGTCTTCTTCAGGCATGTTTCTGGAGCAGATTTGGCTGCAATGCCAATACAAAAGAGAAGACACATTTTGGAGGGAAAGGGAGCCTTTCAGCAAAGTGAATAAAGACAGACAAAGCAGGTTTGAGAATTCACACAGCTGATGAGCCTGCTCAGTGGTAGGTAAAGAGGATGGGGGGTGAGGAGCTTGGCAGGAGCCTGGGCACTATTGAAGACCAAAGCACAGTATTTCCCTTGATGCAGGTCAGCATAAGGCCTTGCTATCTAGCCCTGAACTACTGTCAAAGAACACCGAGCCATGTTTGAATACGGACTTAACTGGAATGTTGCTACTAGGGCTAAACTGTAAAACTGTATTTCTTGCTGGAAAGAATGCTAACCCTCACTGGCTGCACAAAACAGACTTTTTTCTTCCTGAGGAAAACTCACAGCACTTTCCACACTCTGAGCCTAACCTTTAAGATTGACACCTCCTGAGAGAGAAGTCATCAAGCACATGACACATTTGAGTAGTGCTTCGCTTCCTTACGCAATGTGCTTGCAGATATAGATGGGCCCAGTGAAACCACCTAGAAGAGACTGTTTTGTATAAGAAAAGCTAACGATGTATTGCAGTGGCAAGGAACAGTGTTGCAGACGTAATAAAAAATATGGTGCATCCTGCAAAAATAATTCTGAGTCCCTGAAATAGAACACCAGGATGTACTGCCAGTAATTCCTATACCCACCACATTTGTTAACAGGCAAGATGACAGAGAAACTACATGCATGCATAGTCTTTCATCACTCATAATGCTATAAGCATGGGCAGGTTACATGTGGGTGAGAGAGAATGATGCTGGGGTGGGTGGAATCATAAGAAAATGCAGAGATGCTTCAAAAAGTAAATCTCCTTTCATGTTTTCAGAAAAATACAGGATTTATTTCTGAATATAGAGAGGTGGATGCATCTTGCTCAAGTACAGCTTTCTGAGAGCTCGATGATCTGATCCAAAAATGGTTGCTTAGGCTTCCTCTATGGAGGTGGGTGTCTGAAGGAAGACAGATTTAACGTCTTCTGGAGATGCCTACGTGCGGCTCTTGTTCCTTTAGAGAATGAGTCCAGGCCCTGGGCTGGGAGGATGCAGATAGCGTTCAGATGGCTATTCTCGCATAATGTATCCCACATGGCTGTGGCATATGCTCAGAGCACAGCACTGTATCCCAGCTTCTTTTCTTTAAGGCAAATAGTCCTATGACTGCAAGAAATTCATTAAGAGCTCTCCAGGAGCAGGACCTGTTGGGAACTGGGTGTTACTGCTCCAGGGAGAGAGTGGCATCCAGCTAATCCCTCTGTGAGCTGCCAGCTCCCACTGAGTTCAAGAAACACATATTTCAACATACATGCTTTGAGTGGGTGACCCAACCACAAACATTTGCTCTGGGAGGTAAATGGAGAGCAGGCTTCTTGGGGCAGCACAGGGCAAGCCTTCATCTGTAGAAAACGATGGGAGAGACACCATGTAAGAAAGACTCATGGGAACGGTGCTCTACACATCTCTGCCGTCAGCCTGGGCTTTTCTGCTCTCTCAGTGGAATGAATCACTATAGCAGCTTGATGAAGCAGCAAGCCGTGGACACATTTCCTTGTGTTATCTAATGGTGATAAACTGAGGATGTGGTTAATTAGGGACTCATCCTCACCCTGGCAGACTTTCTCAAATGGAAACAGGCTTTGAGGTTTGCTGACTCCTAGGGTGAAGCTGCTGAGCTGATAGCCATGGAAGCATTTAAATGTACGTACTCCCCTGCAGGCCACCTGTTAAGCAGCAATAGCCACAAATATGTAAAAAATGTAAAAAATGCCAAGATAAAAAATCCAACCCCGGTGGGTTTTTTTCACATTTCCTTTTATGAGAGTTTGGAGGCTCTGTGCTGTTAACTCTGTTTGATTCAATCAGAGGCTTTGGGCAAGGGGGAAGGGTGTTTCCTTTCATGTCAGCTGTGACAGATCAAGCACTGCAGAATTACACCAAAGGACAAAGTGTTGTTTTTCATGTTAAAAACTATGTAAAGGTTGAAATGTCACCATCCTTGGGAGGAAAGAATTGCAGTTTGCAATTGATTTGGCAGCTTTTATAAGTATCAATGGCAATTAACTGCCATTTATCACAGCTACTGTGATAAAGAATAATCCCTTTCTGCAAGACTTGAGTGTCCAGTGCTGAGACGACTATTAGAGGGGCCCTGCCCCCAGCCAGATGGAGGTAGGGGACAATCGGATTTACTGGACTGTGGGGATCCGATGGCCTGGCACATCAGTCCCACAGAAGTGTAAGGCTCCGGTAGATACCGGTGCACAGTGAATCCTGATGCCATCAAGCTGTCAAGGGGTGGAACCCATTTATATTTCTGGAGTGACAGGAGGATCCCAAGAGTTGACTGTACTGGAGACTGAAATCAGCCTGACTGGGAGGAAGTGGCAAAAGCACTCCATTGTGACTGGTCCAGCGGCTCCACGCATCCGTGGCATAGACTACCACAGGAGAGGGTACTTCAAAGACCCAAAAGGGTACCCACTTGTGGGATTGCTTTTGCTAAGGGACCCGGATATACTTGTTGGGTAATGTGGGAAAATGGGGAAGTTCGATGTGTACTTCCCAGGGATTTGATTTTAGGGGAGAACAGCCAATGAACTCAATTGTATGCTGTTGCCTGCTATGTAGCACTTTTACAGCTCACCAACTAGATGTCTTCAGGTCATCAGCGACTGGCCCTGACTTCCCTCTGACCATCATCCCAACAAAGAATGAACTTTGATGAAACCAGGCCGACAAAGGAACGATCAGCATCAGCAGGCAACAATCCAACAGCCTCTCCTGCTCTGGAAGACTGTTACAAGAGATGGAGCCCGGTATCATGGACTGGATGGACTCAGCAGCTTTCTAGGTATTGGTCCACGCACTAAGGAATGATATCTCTCCTTTTTTCTCTCTCTGTGGATGTATATATATGAGTGATGGTATATTGAAAATGTGGGATCTGAGTATGATGTGAATGCTATGGAATAAGGGGTGAATACTGTGCTGGATTCAGCAGTAGCAGTCGTTTTTCTCCTTCTTAGTAACTGGTGCAGCACTGTGGTTTTGACTTTCAGCCTGGGAACAGGACTGATAACACCGATGGTTGTAGTTCCTGCTCAGAAATGTTTACTCTGACCAACGACTTTCTGAGTCTCATGCTCTGCCAGGGAGGAGGGGAAGCCGGGAGGAAGAAGAGACAGGGCACCTGATTAAAACTGACCAAAGAGGCATTCCATACCACGGCACATCATGCCCAGTATATAAACTGGGGGCAGTTACCTGGAAGAGTTAGATCACTGCTTGGTAGGGCTGGGTACTGGTCGGTGTGTGGTGAGCGGTTGTATTCTCTTCCCTTATTATTTCCTTTATCATTATTGGTGGTAGCAGCAGTGGTTGGGATTATACCTTAGTTACTGGAGTGTTCTTATCTCAACCCGTGGGAGTTACATTCTTTCGATTCTTCTCCC
>JAOEHY010000878.1:36274-49946 GCA_025447955.1 Psilopsiagon aurifrons
CTGGACTTGTTCCAACAGTTCCATGTCCTTTTTATGTTGAGGACACCAGAACTGCACACAATACTCCAAGGGAGGAGTATTCATGTTAACTCAGATTGGTGAATTAAGAAAGCACAGTTTCCAAACACAGATTAGAGAGACAGATGTGTTTTTTTAAAACAAGTATTTCAATGTGGCAGGAAAAGTGTACAAGTAGAATAATGGAACCAACTAATACAAAGAAATGCAAGATTTGTGATTTTTAAAAGATTCTTCTGATTCCTCCTTGATAGAATCAATGCGTTCACACTGCTCACTGGTAAGTGCCTTTCTTTGGGCCCAGCTCAGCTGCACCCAAAACAAGACCTGGCTATATGCAAGCACACTGGCCTAGAGACACATGTTGCTCTCTACTCAGAGCTTGGACCTAGCAGGAACTTACTTGAGGATGGGCTGAGCACTGCTCTCTATGCTTGCATGGCTTATTACAGTTGAATAGGATGACTACACTCTGTATGATGACAGGATCTTGGGGCTTTGAGCAACCTGGTCTAGCGGAAGGTGTCCCTGCCTATGGCAGGGGGTTTGGAACCAGATGATCTTTAAGGTCCTTTCCAACCCAAACCATTCTATGATTCCAGGGGTGTAACACAGCATGAATGAACAGAGAAAGTGTTTTGAACTTCTCTTCCACCAGAGAACCACATTCCAGAGAACCGGTTTATCATAAGGACCCACCAATGTGTCAGCCTGACCGCTTCAGCCCACACCTCTCACATACTCAGCACCTTGTTTGCCACTGGTGACTCAGGGCAGGTGGCAGAGATAATACTATCAACCTCAACTGTTAGGTCAGAAATTATGTCCCACCAAAAATAATCTGAATATACAAGGACATTATGACTCAGCTGGCCTTCAGAGTTTTGAACTCCTCATGCATCACATATGATGGCAAAAACAACTCTAACTGTACTTCTGTGACATTTGAGAACCGCCAGACACATTAACAATTGCATTTGGAGACCAGCAATTTTACTCTGCTCCACCCAAGAAACTGGAACAGCACTATTTGCAGTCATGATTATTCTTAGCTAAGTTGCCATGGAACAAAGCCTGGTTAATCCTAATGGACTGATTCAGGAACAATCTCTCTTTCTAATCTTATTGCCTAATTCTTCATTTCCATTAGGCTAGTATTTATCCAAGATACAAGAGCAGCAAGATTTTTAAGAGTCATCATTTCACTATGTTGAGAGAAACAGTACGGTCCTCTTACTAAGAATAATAAAGGATGTTTTTGTTTCTCTTTGAAGGAGGAAAAGAATTTTTCCTTCCAGAAGCAGATTAAATCTCCTCTGAATTTTCCTCGAATTCACAGGACCCAGTACACATGAACTCACATGTTCCTTTCAGCCTTGGAAATTACAAACATTCAGTCAGTGACACCTTCTCATTTGCCAGCCAAATGAATGTTTTGGAGAATGTCTGTGTAATAAGATAGATGGGCTTTTAAAGGAAGTTATTGGGTTTTATTTCCCTGATGTCAGTTTCACAGCACCTTGCCTCTATCACCTGAGCTCTAGTCTGACCTATCTACCAATAGCAATACACAGCATCAATTTAAAATACCCCATAACCCCCCTGGAAACTAGTCAAGGACTGGAATGCAGGAAGTCCAGCAGGACAGCAGGAGTCTGTGACAAATGGCCCCATGCCACAACCAAGTTCAGGAGGTAAAAGCTCATGCTAAGTCCACTCACTCAGTTCCTCCACGCTGTGTCATACAAGTTTACTGTGAGACTCTCACAACAGCTAACTCATGTATCATGGCATAGCTCTTAAGAGCAAGATGCATGCACATGCCATGTGTATATGTACCTAAGCACCACAGGGAGAGGTGAATTCTTCCTGTTTTCTTTTGAGAATTAATATTGCAGGAATTAAATCATGGTCAGGTAGTGGAAAGGATCCTGGGGAAAAGAATGCCACTCATGTTTGCAATCTGTCTCATACAGAAATACATACACAAAGACCTCCTTGAATAAATCCCTGGAAAAAATCATGCAAGTTTCTTGCACAGAGCTAAGCTTGCGGTGACTAAAGCCACACCAATATTCCCTTTAGAAGAAATAGCACCATAAGGTAACTGCAGACACCACCACTCTGCTGTCTGCTAGGGATTATGGGGAACAATGGAATTTAATTTATAAAGTACCTCCTCACTGGAATAAATTTGAAAAAGATTATCAAAGCCAGTGCTGGTAACAGAGGTATTTAAAGAGACTGTTTTGATGAAACAAAACAGGTAACAGATGGTAACTGTAATTAACTTTGGCATTTTCTCCCATAAACCACATATTTTTTACCTCAGTTAGCTGGCCTTTTTTCTAATCAAACAAACCCACTTGCATCTATCTAATCAGCAATCAGTTTATATCCAAACAATAAACTAGCCAGTTTTAAGCAATCTGGACAGGCAACAGCCCAGGCCAACAGCCATTGTAGGCTTCAGTGCCTGCTTTGTCCTTGCTGGGTGGCTTCAGCACAAGCAGCCCTGCTGCAGCCTGGTCTGCAAGACCCAGCTCCCTCGCACCCTGGGAGCCCTCCACTATGCTGGAATCATATCTGTTTGTTTAAGTGTGAAGAATTCATCCTGCGGTTGCTGCAATACAGCGTAAACCAGGCTGGGCAAGCCAGCGGTTTGATTTTCTGTGTTATTTATCAGCAAAACTGGAATCTTCACTTCAGCTACTTGGACACAAACGTGCCGACAAAACCCGAGTAGATAAGCTATTCCAGTTCTGTTGTAAATGCGCATGTATTTGAATCCTTCCTTGCTGCTGCAAAAACACAATGAATGTTATGCCAGCAGTCCCGCCTAAGATCATTTATCACAGTTGTCAGTTTGTCTTGCAGCAGGAAATAATTACTCAAAAGTAGCATTTTCTTCCAAGTAATGTGACTGTGTCTGGGGACCATTTTTAATACAATTAAAACACCCCTGCAGCTTTACCTATGTTTCTTTAGGGGGAAGTTAAATTTCAAAGGATTTCTCACCAACAGTTTGAAAGATCGAATCATGAGCCTTCTGACTTCTTTCACCCTAGTGTGTATATGCACCACAGAAGTTTGAAAGTGAGGGAAATAAGGACATCTGATTGTTTTTTACTGTAAATGAAGGAGGAAGGCTCCCATGGCCAAGGCAGTACGTTTGTGTTTGCCCCTACATTCAACGACATTGCAAACACATCAAGGCCAAGTTGGTCCTTTGGCTCAACCAGTTTCATCGCTGCCTGGAGTAATGAGTGCAGTGAGAAAAAATGCGGGAGCCAGCCCAGACCACAGCAAGTCAATGTAAAATAATGAAGGACAGAGGTTTCTGGGTTTGTTTGTCTTTCGTATCTGTAAACAGCTTTTGCCTCAGTAAGTCAAACAGTGCACGTCAGCCAGGCAAAATTCCTGAGGATTTCAAGGGCAAAACTGACTTCAGATGAGCAGGCTGCATCTGAAGGCAGTGTCTTGAAGCACAGTCACTGTCTTGCTGACCATCAATAGCAAAGAAAGCGCTGTCAATGCTGGAAGTGGAAACACCCTAAACCAGGTCAGGCCAGCAGTACCATGGCCTTGCAGGCAGATATCCTACAGCAGTCAGCCATAGCTGGATTTGTATTTTCAGATTTCCTGCTTGGAGGCTGCCCCCTCTCTGCTCAGACCTGAGGGAGCTTAACCTGGGTCTAAATTTGGTTTCTCACATGCATCTTTTCCATTTCACTGGTTCCCTCCAGAGCATTTCTGTGTGACTGTGGAACAGGCACTGCCCTCCCCTATGTAGCTTTGGGTGAGAAGCTGTGCCAGGGTCTTTTGCAGAAGCAGCGGGGGCCAGCTGCAAATGCTGTGCCATGAGAACTTGAGGGGACTGCTTGTGGCCCTGCTTTACCCTCTCAGCTTCTGGCCATCAACAGGTCTGAGATTTTAAACCCTCTCATAGCCAGAGGCTGCATCTCTGCTGTGTACACTAGCCGCTGCGGACTGTATGCAAATCCTCTCCGCACTTGGCAGAGCCTACGCCCAGCACAGGTCCCCTGCATAGGCTGGTGTTAGGTGATTTTGAGTGCAGCCCATCTCCTCAATACTGCCATGATAAGGGTAGGCTTCCTCTGTAATTCCCTTAGCATTTTTTTCTGATCAAGATGAGAAAAACTGAGATCTAGGGAACAAGAGTGATTATTTTTTGTAGACTAAATATTTTAAACATCCTTGTAAATAATGCACATGCTATGGGAATGGGATAACTGCACAGCAGGGAGGGGTGTCAAAGAAAAGAAACAAGTGCTTTAAATAGAGGACTCCAGATATCAAGGAAATCAGTGTTAGGAGGGCCAAAACTAATTCCCCATAATAAGGAGAAAAGCCTGGAGCCATCTGTGAACCTATCATTGATGTATTATTATTCCATGTGTGTATTTAACATGCTTTAAAACCATGCCGTAAGGAGGATCTACTCATAAATTGCTCTGTAGCTCCCCCTAAAGGATAACTTTACCAAAACTGGACTCAGGGGAGCAGCAAACAGCAACGAGACAAAACAGCAATTGGTGCAACGTAAAGTCAGAAGTTTCGTGGTGGAATAGTTGTCATGTGCTCAAAACCACAACCCTGCTATCATTCCCCATCCATCTGCTGTTTTATTTTTATCTCGGTAGGTACTACAGCTCTTCTTAAAAGAGCTTAAAGGAATAGTGAACTAAGTCGAAAGGCAAAGGGGAAAGGGGTAGAAGTGAAGAAGCCTGATATATACTGATTTCTGTCCAATGCATATTTATCTCACATGCATACCAGGACCACTTAGGCTGCAGGAAGCTGCAGGGCAGCAGCTGCTCTGCATCCAGCTTCCCACATCCCATGGGAGGCTGCACCATCCGGGTACAGGCTGTGCCCAGAAACACAAGCCCTGTGCATGGGGCATACCACCATCTAGAGAGCCTAACCATGCTTTATAATCCTTTTAGTATTAGCTCTAACAAGGTTTGCAGCCTAGGAGCTGGTGGCCACCTTCGCTACTCCCTGCCTGGCTTCCCAGCACAAAGCCAGGCAGCTGGTGGTCTTGTGAACAGGCAGATGAACTCAACCTGCAGCCAAATTTGTTTGCAGCTACAGCAGAAGTACTGCCTACACAAGAAATGTGTTGCTAAACCCACAGCAAATTAAAGGAATCTCGTAATAAGGAGACTAAAAAAATGAATGACGTGATATACTAATGCACAAACTGCAAATACCAGAGTATAGGAACATTTTAAATACGACTGCATCCACACTGAATTAAGAGTTAAACAATTCATTACAAAAGTCTGTATACCACAATTCAAAGAGAAGCCAGAATTCCTCTGTGTAGATTAAAATGTACACCAAAGCTTGCAACACGAGTGTGGATTTTCACACTAATCTTTTCCAACACTTTGCACTCCCACAGCTCTTCAGTTTCCAGTTCTGAAAATTGTTTCAGCTCAGAGATCCTCAGGAAATCAGACATGAGAGAAAGCTGTAACAGAAGAATCTCTTACATATGAACAACTGATACTAGTAAAAGCCAAGTTTTATTTGCAAGCATATACTGATTTCTGTCCAATGCATATTTATCTCACATGCATACCAGGACCATTTAGTTTGCTTACGGGTTTATTTGGGTTGACTACAAGCTGCACTTAGCCATAACAATGTTGGGGGTTTTTTTAGAAGCTAATATTCCATATTGCCAATTATTTCTAATGCTGACTGAAACAAAGATGCTGTTTAAGAAGCAGAGGAAGAATAATAATGGACAGTAGGCTTGGCACAGAAGAAAACAGTATCTCATAGTTCTGATGCTGGATTTAATCCCTCCAGAAATAATAAACTTATACAGCAGAATTTTTGAACTTTAAGGAACAGCATTTAGCATTCTAATACACACTGATTTGCCTCACAGTGATGTAGAAAGCATTCCATTTAACAGGGAGGTCTGTAGCCTACCTGATACAAATCCCAGACTTCTACAAGGCAGTGGCAATCTCTGCAGGAACGAAGGTGCCCTGTGGTGAAGGACTCACTCAGATAGGAATTTCTGGTCCACATAAGCTACACTTGAGGGTGTGCCTGCTCTTTCAGTAACAAATACATAAGTAACACCTACCATTCAGCCCCACGTGACATTCGCTGCCCCTTCTGGATGCTAACACCCTGCCTGGTGTTACAGTGGGATGACTCATTTAACCGTAAACCCAGGCACTTTCAAATTATTCTGTTAAAAAAATTAGCATTTACAGGCAAGACGTTTTTTACAGCCTCGTTTCTGCTTTAGAAACCATACAGATGAATGGTTCAACAAAAATAAGTTAGGGAACAGTGCACAGATGAAGGTAGATGTGGAGCTGAGCGCAGCAGCAGCAGAGAGGTGATTATGTTATCTCTTCAGTGCACATACAGTCTCCATGTAAAACCTTGTGTCGCATCTGTAATGCCATAGTACCAATATATGTGTTACTGACATGCGGAGACATTACTTCAAATGCACATCTGATTTTCTCCAAACTCTTTATTTGGTCATTATCAGCATCCTCATTCTCCAAAACAAAACATCCCAGGATGTCATGGGCAACTCAGGTCTTAGAAACTCGTGGCTGTATGCATTGTGTTTGCATTGCAAGGGGTGTGTGTGTGTGTGGATGGCCTAAAGGTGTGGCTCCTATTAGAAGCTGCTAGAAGTTTCCCCCTGTCTGATGGAGCCAATGCCAGCCATCTCCAAAACACAACCACCACTGGTCAAGGTGGCTGTCAGTGATGGTGACAGCACCTCTGGGATAACACACTTCAGAAAGAGGAAAAGTTGCCGCACAACAGCAACTCCAGCAGGGAAAGGAGTGAGAATATATGCGATAAACAGCCGTGCAGACACCAAGGTCAGCGATGAAGGACCTTTCCACTGAGTCTTCTCCATGGAAAGGACTAAAAGCTCCATCCTTCCAAGCACACGCAGAAGAGATTCCTCTCCAAGGATGGGGATCATATAAAAGGCTGTGCCATTTTCACTGACATCTTGTCTGAAAGTTTATGCCAGAAGCATGTTCTAAATCACACGTATAATCTATTAAAGTAACATTCTTTGACATTTCAGAGAATCTTAAAATTGATTATTGTATTATACCCAAGTATATAACAAGGATATAATGCAATATCAGGAAATTATTTCACTATGCTGACTTTTATGAGTTTATATTAATTGCTATTGCAAGAAATAATGTTTTCAACTACTTTGGAAGCAGAGAAAACTAATCTTCACAGACTTCTGTGCTGTCATGAGTAAATTACTTCTCCTGAATTTTAGTTAAATTCACTCTTTCTACACTGAACCGCAGCCACAGGAAAAAGCAGTAAGTCTCAGAGTGCATTCATGTTCTTTATATACACACAGGAGAAAGTTAACTCCTTCTTAACTCCCTTTTTAAAGAGTAATGTTGAAAAACTAGTATGCATTTTATAGATATTGTATAGTTTAATATATTGAAATTTATATATTACGTTATCTATTTTATATATAATTTTTCAGTGTTAATCATAAATAGGATGCTAATGTTTGTGATCTTTAGATATAACTGATCAACCCCCATGTGGCAACCCTGGCTGGGTAATGCTATTAATTAAAAACCAACTCTTTTTACTTCTCTTTTGACTAAGAAATCCCTGAGGGGAGTGAAGGTGCTGTTGGTTGGTTGTGATTTTTTCTTTAAATGCAGGTTAAACTAAGTAATGAAAACCTACAGGAAAGAAAATGCGAAGTATTACATTGTGAAAGATTCATATAATTCCATATTTTAAAAGTACACAACCACTCTTCTGAAGTCTATTACAAAGCACATACAGAAAGGTTAGAATTCAGGTGGAACTCTACACCTTCCACCTATTTGCTTTTCAGTTTTGCATTCACTTTCCCAAATTTTCCATTATCCAAGTTTTAAATTGATTTATCTAGCTCTGATACTTTCCTGAGAATCTTTCTCATTCCACACAGAAAGCAACAAAAATATTCTCATATATGCTTACATGTATATATATATGCTTATATATGGTTACATACACTTCAGAAAGGCAATTATTTGACCAAAACTTACTTAGTTTCTTCGGAACTGGTGGTAACAGCAGTATGGTAGGACACAGTTCAACTTCTTTCTCTCCTCCTTTTAAAAATACAAAAATATGAGCATAGCAACTCATGTAAGTAAGACAAGAGCAAGCTGATCTACATCACTAAATAGTCATGATTAAAAAAACACTTCAAAGTACAAAACTATGAATCTAGAGGCAAACCTTCAATAATTATATTTTTATAAGATTTTCTGCTTCTAAAAACGTCATGAGATTAACCAAACAATATATTAATATACAAAAAAGAAATAAATTTTAAGTATTAGCCTGAGAATGCAACATTCCTTGTGCTGCTTCCACTCAAAATCTGTACTCCTGCTGAATTAGAAAGTACTTACAGTATCTGAACAGTTAAGATGCAAGTAGCACAAAGGCAAACATACTAAATAACAATGCACAAGTTCCAGTTTTCCATATTTTCCTTCATTTACATCTGAAATGTTTTTCTAAAGCAGACAGGACATACAGACTAACCTTGCTTTCACAGGCTGATGACTGGAAAGTTGAATTGTTCAGAGCAGAACTCCAGGATAATTTTGCATCTCCTGTGGCCTAAGATACTTAAAAGGCAGCTTGTTCAACACGAAAGGTTTTGTTCTTGATTTGGTCAAAAACAAAAATGGCCCATGCCAGGTTGGGTTTCTTTTTATTGTTAAAACATTAAAGCATAACATTTCACCAAATACAAGAAATTTAGGGGGTTCTGACATTACAAACATCTGAATCATCAAGAGAAAGTGTTGAGCTATACATAGTCTGACGTTAATCCATCAATTTAAGGTATATTAGTACATGCTTAAAACATGGCCAAAATACAGAATCACAAACTAAGTACCTTGATGCTTCTAAATCTGAGACAAGTAAGTCAGAGAATTGAGTGCAAGAAATTTCCAACAAAAATTACACTCAATTACAACCTCAGAGGAGAATTATTCCAGAAAGATTGATGGTTTCTCATGCCTGGCTCACTCATATTCAGTTTGGTAAGAATTTCAATCTTGAGAATTTGATTAAAAACGTTTTGAAAAATACAACATTTAACAAATGTGAAAAAAGAAGTTCATTCTTCACAGGAATATATGGATTGCTTGCCACTCCAGTCCTTAATTGCCTTTATGTTTTACAAATCTTTACAAAACTAATTTGTATCCATTTTGGTTTCAAAAACATAGTACATCTGAAAAATAAAATATGACTCTACTGATGGGTAATACAAAGACATGAACACGTATTTAAAATTACTTTCCAAAGTAAATCATTTCAGTAATACAGCTATAAGACAAGTTAAACATAGTACAATAAACCATGCATCTTCTGACTTGTCAGAACAGCTAAACTACTCAGTTAACATACAGCAACACTTTTGAACACTTCTGTAAATTCAGCACAATTTCCCTTCTAGCACAAGGGAAAAAAAACCCAGATTAAATTTGCTCTTCAAGTGGTTCAAGGCTGTCCAAGTGTTTTTTAGGTGTATCATCACTATGACGGCTTTGGCAATGGGTTAAATGTTTCTTAAAGCCTCGGGGAAAATTAGATTCAAAATTACAACGTGGACACTTCAACAAACTTTGACCATGAGCAGCAACATGGTTTTTGAGGAGAGACTCCAAGAGAAAAGCTTTGCCACATATTTTGCATTTGTAGGGGCTTTGAACGTTATGCTTGTTAACTAAATGGTGCAAGACGGCACCTTTTTTCATTGCACGACAGCAACAAATCTTGCAATAATACTTTCCTTTGCCACGCTTCATGTATTTTGCTATTTCTTCCTCAGAGATGAAAGCCTCTTTCTCTTCAGTGAACTGCAGCACACACTGTGGCTGCATGGGAGGAGTTGCATCTATTTTGCTCTCTTTGCCATAATCAGATGACTCCATATCATACTGCTCTTGGTCACTGTTGGATTCTTGCTCCTTTATCTCCATCGAGTCCATGTCTGCTTTTCCACACTCACTGCTATTTAGTTCAGAATCTGAGTTCTCCTGGTTTTCCTTCTTGGGCTTCTTTTTGGGACATGAATATAACATGTCTTCTGGAGATTCTTTGGCTAATATTGATTGTTCATCCTGTGAGAACAAATCATCCAGTGGTTTCTGATCATCTAAACTGTGAGAAAGAAAGTCACTCTCACCAGACTCACTAGGTGTCTGGGACTCGGAGGAAAAACCCGAAGTAGATTTCTGAGGCTCGGAGAACAGGATGTTCTTCTGGATTTCAGAAGGTACAGTAGTTTCAGCATGTCTCTGGACATCAGAGGATAAAGCAGCAGCAGGCTTCTGCATCTCAGACAATACAGCATGCTTTTGAACATCAGGGGAAACAGCAGATTTCTGGGAGTCAGTAAAAACAGCTTGTTTGGGGGTCTCGGGAGAAATGGAAGGAGTAGGTTTCTGGCTCTCAGTGAAGAGGCCATGTTTCTGAATTTCAGGAGAAACAGATTTCTGAGACTCTGGGAAGGAAGTAGGCTCCTGAACTTCAGAGGAAATGGGAGCGAGTTTCTGGGCTTCTGAAAACAGGGTGTGCTTTTGAACTTCAGAAGAAGCAAGAGCTAATTTCTGGGTTTCAGAACATAAGGCATGTTTTTGGCCTTCAGTAGAAACAGCAGAAGTAGGCACCTGATTCTGGGGCTCAGAAAAGACAGCACGTTTCTGGACATCAGTAGAAACATTAGGATTAGATTTACGAGACTCTGGGAACAGAGCTCTTTTTCGAGGTTCTGGGAAATGAGCCCGTTTCTGAACCTCAGATGAAGCAGCAGAGGTGGATTTCTGAGTTTCAGAAAAATACATAGATTTCCGGGACTCAGAGAGTTTCCAAGATTCAGGAGACACCGAAGCACCAGGCTTACGGGCCTCAGGAAAGAAAGAAGTCTTCCAAGAGTCAGAGGAAACAGCGTGACTAGACTTTCGAAGCTCAGGAGAAACAGGAGGAGAATGCTTCCATGTATCAGGGGACACAACAGGTTTCCAGCCTTCAGGGTAAACGGATGAGATGGGTTTCCACGGCTCAGAAGAAACAAGAGTAGACTTCTGGGATTCAGAAAAGGACGTAGATTTCCAGGAGTCAGAAACAAGCCTCCTAGGTTCTGGTGACACAACTGGGCCAGGCCTTCGGGACTCAGGGGCAGACCTCCGGGATTCTACAGACACTGACGTGGCAGGCTTTGGAGCCCAGGGAGAAACCGTGGAAGACTTCTGCACCTCGTGAGGCGCTGACCTCCAGGGCTCAGGGGAAACAGTTGGACCAGGTCTCCATGACTCTGGTGAAACTGCAGGAGCCGGCCTCCTGGTTTCAGGAGAAGCAGCAGAAGCAGGCCTACGCATTTGAGAAGGATGTCTCCTGGGCTCAGGAGACCCAGCCGGGGCATACCGTCGTGGTTCAGGGGATACTGCTGGAGTAGGTTTCTTTGGCTCTGGTGACACAGCTGGAGAGTATCTGCGGGGCTCTGGAGACACAGCGGGAGAATGGCGACGAGGCTCTGGTGATACAGCGGGGGAATGCCGACGGGGCTCTGGAGATATTGCTGGGGAATGACGACGAGGCTCTGGAGACACAGCTGGGGAATGACGACGAGGCTCTGGAGATGCAGCCGGGGCAGGCTTCTGTGGGTCAGGGGACACTGCAGGAGATGGCTTCTGTGGGTCGGGGGACACTGCGGGAGATGGTTTCTGTGGCTCGGGGGACACTGCGGGAGATGGTTTCTCTGAGTCTGGGGATACAGCTGAGGAAGACTTCTCTGGATCTGGAGATGTGGCCTCAGCTGACTTTTCTGGGTCTGGGGACATGGCCTGGGGTGACTTCTCTGGCTCCAAGGAAGTCGCCTGAGCTGGCTTCTGTGGCTCTGGAGACACTGACGATTTCTGAAGCCTGGGGGAAACACTAGGTTCAGATTTGGGTTGTTCAGGAGAAGGGGCAGCTTTGCGTGACTCTGAGGAAAGGGCAGGTTTCTGTGACTCCATTGTGTCACTTTTTTTGGAGGAATCTGCATCTCCTTCCACCTGTTCTTTCCGTTCCTTATTCCACTTCTCAGGGGCTGCATGCTGTGCTGTGATGTGATAATACACATTGCAATACATCTTACTGGTAAAGAAGCATTTGTGGCAGTGAAACAGTTTTGCACTTTTTTGATAAAATATAAGTTTACCCAAACCAGCAGCATCCATTTCATCACAATACTCTGGGTGTATGGTACCCATATGAATCTGTATGCTTTCATAGTCCGTTCCTTTGAAGCTGCAGTGATCACACTCTAAGCGCTCTGTGGTTTTACGCAGTACCTGCAACACATCCATTTTTCAATGGTCAGTAACAGTTCTCACAGCACTGCACCTTTTAAAGAGGAAGCTTCAGTTCCTGCAATAAAGGAAAGAAAACACAGATCTGTATAATTAGCTGTCAATGTTAATTTAAATTCTTTGTCATTCCTAAAAAAGTGCATGTGCTTTTTCCCCCACACTCCATTTTAGCAAGCGTAACTTCTGCACAGGTACCACTTCATCAAGAAACCCAAATTCAGGTGTCCCCAACTTCTGCAAGTCATTTTATATCAGTAAAACTTGAAAAACAAAGTTTATCTTTAACAATTGGCCTTCCTAGCTATGTAAAAAAAATATGCAAGCAAACAATAAAAAAGAGCCCAGATGATGAAGAGTGAAGTTTATGTTTCATTTGATAAATGTGACATGCTTTCTCACTTGTCTTTACGCTCCAGATAGGGTTGATTTACATTACACGTGTAAACTAAAACCAAAAGCTACTGTGAAACAGTGCCACTGAGACAAAGCCATTCCAAAACTACATCTTCATCATAAAATTTCAAAACAAATTAGCTGGTTTTAACAAAGTCAAAAAATAAATTCAAGAAGAAAACAGCAGCCAGAAGCCTAGGCCCTGTTTTCATCTGTTAAGCACTGTTTTCCCTTCCCTAATTACATGAAAACTAAAAGCTGCTGCTCAGAAAGACTTTTTCCATCAGAAAAAGAATTTTTTCCATTCCACTATTTCATCTGCTGCCCTAATAACAACAAAAATGCTGTTTAAAAAACAGATGGGATGTCTTTGTTTTCCAGTTGGTGTAGCTGACAGCCCTTTGCACTCACAACATCTTTGCCTCACCCCAAAGAGAAAGATGGAAATTTCTCAAAATTATTGTTTTGGCAAGACTTAAAACCCCCCAAACAATCAAACAAACAAAAAAACCCCAAACAAACCAAAAAAGACCAAACCAAACAAACAAAACACAACCTCCCCAAACAAGAAACAGAAATGCAGCACCTGAAATGCAAGTAATTTTAAATGATCTGGCTAGATTCCACTATTTCCAACAGAATTTACCCAGATTAGCTACTACAACAAGCAATATCCAAGCCTAATCAAATGCTGCAAGTCATTTTCATGTAAATATGGGAGGGATCTCTATGGTGAAAAGCAACATTTGGAGCACCTCCTTTATGAAGATAGGATGAGAAAGTTGGGGCTGTTCAGCCTGGAGAAGAGAAGGCTGCGTGGAGAC
>JAOEHY010000879.1:0-15752 GCA_025447955.1 Psilopsiagon aurifrons
CGACCAACACCCCCAAGTCCTTCTCCACAGGGCTGCTCTGAATCTCTTCTCTGCCCAACCTGTAGCTGTGCCTGGGAATGCTCTGACCCAGGTGTAGAACCTTGCACTTGGCTTGGTTGAGCTTCATCAGGTTGGCATCAGCCCACCTCACAAGCATGTCAAGGTCCCTCTGGATGGCATTCTTTCCCTCCAGCCTGTCAACCCAACCACCCAGCTTGGTGTCACTGAGGGCACACGCAATCCCACTGTCTGTATCATTGACAAAGATGTTGAACAATATGGGTCTCAACACCAGTCCTTGAGGGACACCACTCATTACTCGTCTCCAGCTGGACATTGAGCCACTGAGCACAACTAATTGAGTGGTGGTTTTGTAGCAGATATTTGTAGCGGAATTTGTAGCAGATTACTCCTCCAAGAGCTTGAAAACCAGCAGAGTTTGGGAAAGGATTTGGAGCGGAGAAATCTGGGAGATAAATGTCTCATGTTAATGATCAAGGGCACTTCCTATTCACCTGGCTGAAGGACTGCATTTCCTGGGCTAGGACTTCTAAGCAGGACACTACTCTCAGTTATCATCTGCTCATTTCTGGGTTTGCCTGCTGTGCAGTGTGATGGGTATAAGAAATTAAAGTTACAGTTTGGCTTCATTAGACTCTGGTTCAGCCATGGATTAGTCTTCATGAATAATTAATTAGCTTGTAAATCTGAGTTTGGTGCTCTAGTCCTTATATATGTATATAGAGTGTGCTACTGTACTACTTAATATCTCCCCACTGTCTCAGCAGTGATAGATATTATACCCACCATTGGCAAGACTTCAGTACAAAGGACATTTCCATTTCAGACACATACAGTCTTCAGTCAACAAATTTCCTAGGGTTTAGCTTGAAAAATGTCCATGTTAGTATATTTTTGGCATTACTGCTTTTATGAAAATAAGATCTTTCTGCTTCTTTCATGGCACAACTTATCTCTAGAGAAACATCGCTTTGTAAGGGAAATAATTTTCAACAGATAAGCACTCCCAAAAGTATTTATTAGCTATCAACTCAGATAAATCTACATGTAAAGGACACAGAAATCCCACTTCCCACCCTGCCTCTCTTGTTTATTTATGGGTTCCCAGGCATATTAATTATACTTCATTTAGCTTTGCCCCAGAGACTCTTGAACGAGGGCAGAGGCTGCTAGGCTGAATTGCCGTGGCTTATATTTTATTCTCCTGAGACCATCTTTAATTAATGTGATGCTTATTCTCAGGCAAACATGTCAACTTCTCCATCTTGCAGATGAGAGAACTGATGGCGATCCTGTTTGTTGACTTTATGTAAATAGAACCTTGTAGTTGTGGGGTTAGACATGGGACTTGTGTGGTTAAATACAAAGAGGCACTGGCAAAGTGGTGAGCTGCTAAACATGACCCAGTTCAGCTTCCTTTATCTGTTTGCAAAGCCACATCATGACAAAGTGGTTTTTGTGAGTGCCATGATAAAGGGAACTGGAGAAATTGCTGAAACTTCTCTGAGAAGAACAGTTTGAAATGATTTTTGAGATTTTTATATTAGATTTTGCCTAGGTTTTGATAAAACAGTTCAGGCACATGGACTTTTTTCTCTCCCCCCTCCCCCCCCCCAAAAAAAAAACAACCCAACAAACAAAAACCAAGCAACAAACCCACCTCTTTCCCCATTTTTACATCCTGGAGTCAGAAAAACGTAACACTGACAATCATTGTTGATACAGGCTTGCAAAACCTCTTTATGTTAACAAAATGACATATCTTCAAGACAAATATAATAAGATACATGTGAGTAACTGAGAAATGGAGAAAGAAGGGGGAAAGTAGGTTTTCCTGGGATATTTTAGGAAGCCTGCTAAGAGAAATCTGTGGTAGAATTTCCTGACATGGGTGGCTTTTAAAGAGTCCAGAGAAAGCTTCTGTTTAGTACCACTTTCTGTAAAGCTAGTACAGATTCATAACCCTTCTTTTGGTTTATTTTTTTAGGCCAGGGTTTCAGAAACTGTCCCTATAATTATGTCCTATGTTGTGTGGCTGATGCTTAACCTGATTTGTAAGTGATATCCGATAAACAATGCTGACAGGAATGCCTGTTGCGTGTTGTGTGCTGGAAAGTCAAATGCTCTGTGCTTGTATTTACAAATGGGGAGGGCTTTCTAATTGTAAAGGAAAATTTGAAAATTTGCCCTTAAGGACCCTATTACAAAAGAGAATTTGAAATCTGAAAATTGGACTGGAAAAAAATTTAGTGCAGCTGTTCAGCAAAAACTAAGTGAACTGTGTTGTATGAATGGTAGACTTGAAGGCCTTCTAAGAGAATAAATCCAAAACTATCGGCAGCACCATCCTTTACAGGTGAGTAGAGGCAATGTAGAAGGTAAGGTAACGTTGTTTCTCAAACCTTCTCAAAAGTACTTTTTGGTTATGCAGTGGCTGTGGCTTGGTTACTTCATGGCAAGAAAGCAAGGACTGTCTGTAATTACTGGCTGAAGGTGTAAGTGCTTACCCCTCAGCCCTGCCAGCCTGCAAAGACTGTTAGCAATTCCTTGCCTCTTGTAACTGCTTACAATGTATAATGATACTCACTTTGCACTCCTCCACATCTGAGGAGCAAACCTGCTGCCAGCTACGTGGTTCTTGCCTTACTTTTGTGAGAGAACCTAGAGTGTGTTGAGCTGTCATCTTAAAAAGCCCAGTATGGGGATAAGGATTAGTGTGGAATGCCAATTTTTAGTGCTATAACGTGCTAAATTGTCCTGTGCTATGACAATCCAGGAATGAGCAACATAGGTCTCTCAAAAACATGTCCAAGATTTTGGCTGTGCCCTAATTGTGGATTTTGAGAATATCATCCTCATATTTTGGTCAGCTTTAAGTATGCGGCAAAGGAGAAGGTAACTTGTTTTGTCCAGAGTCTTTTCTCTTGAGTGCAGGTGTGCTCAGAGCACATGGCCTCTTGAAAAATGAAGCAGGTCTGGTAAAAAACTTCTTCTGGTAAAATAAAAGCAGTATGGCAAGAGTGAGGCACACAGCAGTGAAGAGCACAGAAGTGCAGAGCTTCCCATGCCCCACTGTCCCCTGTTTACCCGAGATCCTACTCCAAGTGCTGCTGTTGATATACCCTCTTGCCTGGCCCCATGGCCAGCAAAAATGGCCAGCTTTCTGTTTGCTGGAATACTTCTCTCCTGCTTTGCTGCCCAGCTTCTTGTCTTTCTGGGAGGAGGGAGGATTTGAAGCCTTCCAAGCTGCTGAACAGAAATTGTTACCGCTGTTCAGAGAGATGACATGTGGGATTAGGCTGAGGGAAAGCAGAAAAGCTGTACCATTGAACCTGGGATTGCTCTAACAGGCAAGACATACACACGCCCTGTGGTGCTATTCAGCAGTGATCTGAAGCTGTTATTTAATGACGTTACTGCTGACTCACTACAATTGCCATTGGCTGATTGACTGTACATTTTTTTTTTTTTTTTTTTTAGATATTAATTCTAATGCTATGTGTATTTTCTTCTTAAGTTTTTTCTCTATTCATACAAATGATTCCTCACATATGAGTGCCACCCTACACAATACAGGGTATGGAGTGGTTATGTGTATTGTGCTCTGATACCCCAGTAACTCAACACAGTCTGAGGGTTGGATCCATCCCTCCAGGAGAGATTTAGGCTTGATATTAGGAAAAATTTCTTCACTGAAAGGGTAGTCAGTTGTAGGAACAGACTTCCCAAGGAAGTGCTGGTATCACCATCCCTGTGTTCAAAAACCATGTAGATGAGACTCTTAGTGGCATAGTTTAGTGGTGGCCTTGGCAGTCCTGGGGTAAAGGTTAAATTGGATGATCTTAAAGGTCTTTTCTAACTTAAACAATTCTATGGTTCTACGATCCATCATCCTCCTGTTCACCAATGGAAACTGAATAGCTATGCTAACCTAACCTAACCTAACCTAACCTAACCTAACCTAACCAATTCTATGGTTCTGTGATACAGCATCGTCCTGTTCACCAGTGGAAACTGAATAGCTGTGCTAACCAGCAAACACTTCTTTCCATGACCCAGCAGGATATCCCAAAAGGATCCTCACGCGTCTGTTGTGATGTGCCACCCTATCACGCAGCACACCAGCATTCCTTCTCTTGAGCACTTTGGCAGAAGAATAGTGTTTGTCACTATAAAAATAGGAAGCTAGAAATCCTCCAAGTAAGAGAGTATCCAGACTTGCTGGTGTTGCCAGCTTGCTCCAGAAATCAATGGGTCTGATGGTTCTTCACATGGCACCTGTTTCAAGTGTATTCCGTCTGATGAAGTTGCAGGAAACAATGCAGAGGGCTCCTATCAACTTCTGTTTCACTGAAGTGCAAAGCCAACATTTTCTAATGTCAGAAAATAACAAAGAAAGACTCCTAATTTCTTTCATTATCCCATTTCACTTCCTCTGAGCATGGGTGACTGAGGTACGCATTGTACCCCAGATGAAGAATGGCATGACATTCCCTATTTCTGGTGGAAATGCTACATCCAGTGTATCCTGGTGCCATCTTCAGTCTGAGCTTGTGTTACACCTGTGACTCCTCCCATGGGCTAAGATGTATACATGTCCTTCTGAATCATATCCAACAAAAGGCCTTCACCTTGCAGCAAAATGCTGTCACTGATCGCATGTGCATGACTCACCATTTTCAACTATTGAATTTCATCCTGTTTCATAATTTTCAGCGTTCTTTCTGTATGACATCCTGGGTATCACCTGCCTTGGCAATGCCTTCTGGATCTGCCACCATCACAGCACACCACTTTGCATCAACTTATGACATCATCCACAGTCCTAATTTTTGTAAATGATCATTAAAGTTTCAAACACAAGTGGTGCCAAGATCCTTAAGAAATTCCAGCACTGTCATTCTCCTTCAAACCTTATTCATTGCCATGTCTTCTCAAATAGCTGCTTTTGCAAATTTGTAGTAATTTTGTTACAAAGTAACAAATGAAGTAGTTCTGCTGCAAATTAACAAATTAATTTGGATAATTTTCAGAATCTCCATCTTCAATATTTTCCTGCATTGATCTATCCTGAGTGCTGCTGATGTCTAGAAGAGATTTTGCAACACACATAGAGATTTATATGTATATAAACCAGGAAACCTAATAATTTATCAAAATATGTGTCATATCTGCCATAACTAGTCAGTAAGCAAATAAAAAAAGGTAAAAATATCAGTAAATATTTATTACTTGCACAAAGCTGCTCTGTAGAGAAATGCTGCCTTACTTCAGAAACATGGCCAGATCTCATCAGAAGTGTAAGTAAACGTTGAGTTATTTCCTGCTTATTCCATATTGGTGCATTACAAGCACACACAACCTGACTTGGCAGAAATAATATGTGTGGATCTAGAAATGCTCCCAGAACTAAATAAGGGGGTTTTCATTAGCATGATAGAAAATTTCCATGAATACTTGATCACATAAAAATAGATTTGTCTTGTCTGTCTTCCCTTTATGTAGTATCATTGCAAGTATTCTAACAAGCCAGTTTACTGACAACAGTGCTAACAGGAAGAATGTATCCTAAACAAATTTGAAAATATTCACATGTAATACATTTTGGATGGGTAAACACGCATTCTTGCCATGAGTCTGAATCCAGCCTTATTTTAGCAATGTGCCTGCGTTCAACATCCAAAATAATCTCTTTAGAGTTATGTTCACTGGGATAAGAAAAGAGGATCATGTGTTTTGTCCACTGAAAATTAACTTTTGTATTAATAATATTGATTACACAACAGGGAAGCCAATGTGTATGTGGTGAGTGCTGCTTGTCAAGAACTATTTGTGTAGATTCATGGCTCTGCTCCAGGAGAGTTCTAGAAAAATAATCAATATAAAAAATAAAAAACTGTGTAATGACAGCCTGTGAAAAAATATGGTAACTATAATAAATTAATCTGTCCACTGTAAGTTTAAGTTAAGATTGATTATCTTCAGTAGAGAAAAATTGTCTAGAAAAGAGAGTTCGGTATATATTTATGTCTGCACAAGTCAACTTTACTCTCCCTTCATGACGAAGTAAGACCAGAATATACAAAGAAAGTAAGTCCTTTCTTGCATTTTCTGGTACTCTGTTTCTTAGGAGATATATCTGATGAGGTCATGCACACCACAGCATCATCATCAGCAAATGTCAACTCTGCTGTCAGAATGGTGTTGATATCAGTAATGATATTCTCTGGAAGTACTTTTTAGCAACTTTTGTTATGGACCCCACAGAGTATCATCAGAAATCACGGTTTTGTTCTAGCAGTCAGAAGAGAAAACCTGTAATCCTGTTTTGTGTAAATTAGACGTGGTTCATCTTTTCTGTGAGTGCTAGTTTCATGTCTTCAGATTAGGAAGAAACCTTGTAGAGATAATTACATAGATTTTATTAAGAAAATTCCATCAATTCCATGCTTATATTTAAATTTAAACTACGTTGACTGTTTTCTGGTGTATCAAATTACTGATCACAACATTTATACAAATAGCAAGTGGTCTGCTAAAAAGGCAAACAAAAATACCTCTTCAAAATGTCTGAAATAGCTGGGTAGTATTTGCGAAGTAAAAACAGATACATGGCTTGAAATTCTTTTTACATCGTGGGTTTGAAAATTTTTGTCTCCACTCTGCAGGGCATGTAAAGAGCTGGCGAGGAGGAGGGAATATGCCTCCATTAAGAAGAATTAAGCCCAATTCCCTCTTCTGATGTTTTGCTGTTTTGCCTGTTCAGGTGAATAGATTAATATTTTATCAGTGTTAGCGTAACCTTGTTAATAAAGCAACAATACGTGGTATGTCTTTATGACAGGTTTTCACTCTATTATGCAGTATATGTAAGCCTGTAGTGTAGTCTAAGAACAATGTGGGCCATTTTCTGAAGCCTAGTCACTGTTCCAGTGGCATGATCCTTTCAGTGTCATGGAGAGACGCCTAGCGCACACTCAAACACTCTTTCTCAGGTGTTAGGAAGCGTTTCTGCATTCATTTCTTGGTGATTTTTTTGCCTTCTATGTCTGGGAGACACAGAAGTCTTCACTGACTGGACAGGCACTCTGCCCCTCTGGAGAAGGAACAGAACAGGGTGCTTTTGGGGTCACAGCATGTACACCCAAGTCCATGATGTTAACTGTTGTTGTGAAGTACACACAGCCATGTTAAAAGCAGATAAACTCTTTAAGGTTTAAGGGTAGTATATTCTAGCACTACTTCAAAGAGCAAAAAACAGTTATAAAATTCAAGTAGCTGAAGACCAGAAAAGCTGACTGGAAACACATGTGTATTTTTCTAATTCCACTTTGGAAATGCTGTCATTGCACACTGCTTAATAAAACATTCACTTGCTTGGAAATCACATTTCTTAGGACTAGCTTTGTGCTTCCAGCATTTCTTCACAATATTGCAGGACTGGAGGAGGTATGTGTGATCTCATCATTGTTTTATTCCTGAGCATGTCATGCAAGCGTGTTCCCTACATTTCCAGCTTTGCCATATATAGGTATGGTAGAGCACCCATGTTCCATTCTGTAGCCAGCCACCGGGTTCCCCAGGAACAGTGCATGTGCCTCTTAAGTATGGGCTTTCCTTCTCAGAGATCCACTGCCTTCAGCTCCAATGCCAGGAAAAGCAGCCTGGGATTTTTGCTTTTTCTTTTTTTTGGTTTGGTTTGGTTTTTGTTCTTTTTGATGTTGAAACATTCCTTTTGTGAGAACTCTTTCAAGGATTGCCGTATTTAAAGTTAACTTCCCCTCACTATCGGATCTCCCTTATGCATCAGCATCCTCATGCCGCTTTGCTTTCTGCAGTGCCTTTCTTCAGTGGCAGAGACTCTCTTGCTCCCCAGGGCATCGAGACTTGCTGTGTTCAACAAATGCAGGTCTTCCACATCTCTTCTGTGCCCTGCTGACAATTTTCCCACTATTCTCTCGATTCTCCTCTCCCTGCAATAAGCTGGGCTGCTCCACATGGGTGAAGCTTTTGCAGTTCAGCTATCTGAGGATTTTTCTCCAGGTCTGCTTTCCCCTGGCTACCAACTCTTCAGACCCAGCCTTGTGATAATGCATTTCTTTCTGAACTTCTCAGGGGAAATCAACTGTCCTGCTCCAAACTGGCTCAGAGGGCGCTCCCCCACTGCGCAGCACCGGATGCTGACCTGCACCCCCTGTGGTTTCCTCCTTTGCCTTTACAGGCCCCACTCCTTCTTCTTGCCTTCCTCACCTCCACAGAACCCCATCCTGAGGTAGCTGAAGGCTGGTGGTGGGTGGCCCCTCTGCAGGAACCCGCACTGCTGCCTTGTGGTCTACAGGCTCTCTTTACTGTAAAGTGAACCTGGGAAACTCTGAGGGGCTCTCGGGGCAGAAGGATTCCCACCAGTTGTCTGCTGGGTGGCTCCCACAACTGTCTGCACCAACAAGACAGGGAGCAGGCAGCTGTCAGACCCCGTGGGATGTTGGCCAGAGGGGGATCCCACAGGCAGGAACTCTTCTGGTGTAGAGAGTGGATAGCTCTGCAGGAGTGAGTACCTACCCCCCAGAAATGGAGCGTCTTAAATTGCCAAGATGTTATAGATAGGACCTGCAAGAGCAGATATTTGATTTTTATTCTTTGCTTGAGCACAGTTTTGAGATGTTCACTGTTGTTACAGGATGATTATCTTACTGATTTTGGTCAAAATGTTCTGTTCTCTTTTTTTCCCCTTCCTTTGAATGACATTCCTAATCAAAATGAATTTCCTTTGTGCTGCTAGTGGTGACTGCATGTTCTTATGTATTATTTACCCCACTTTTACACCATTGCAAGACCCTTCATTTTGATGGGTTATTACCATTTAAATCAATTTAAGGTAGAGAAGAACTGGGCTGCTTTCTCTTCCTCCACCAAATCTCCAGATAATTATCAGTGCTAGTACAATATCCCCTTGTACTGATGTAAGTTGTTGGTACAATAATTGATCGTAAAGAACATTTTAAATGATAGTGTAGGCCTGTTCCTCCAGATGGTCTGCAAAGATAAATTACTATGTTTGTGCAAATCTATTAAAAAGTACTCTTTATCAAACTAAGGGCATTTGGGAATAAACTACATATTAAGTTTAAGCTTGTTTAGTTACTCTGAGATCCAGCCCTGTTCAGCCATCCATCTCCTATTTTCCTGAGAACGTACTTTTCCCTGCAAGCAGACAATAATGGCACATCAGAAAGCTCCTGAAACTTTGAGCTCTTTAGGGAACTGGTTATTCAATGGATGTATATGGATTATCAAAACTAATTTCCTGGATTTATATTTTCCATCCCCACCCTTTCTTTCTTGTGTCTTGTTACATATGCCTGGCATACAGACTATTCAGGAAAGAAGTACATCATTGTAATTATATGTAATGAATGCTACAGGCATCCACTACTTGCTTAATTTGTGTCAAGATTCAAGTGTTCTTCATCTGAAGGTTTTTGGTTTATCTGCACATTTTGGGAGAATAGTTTCTTAAGGTGCTTTATAATTTATTCACTAGGCTTATTTTTAGTTTGTTGTACTGAAGTGCTTAAGGTTTTTTCTTTGAATGTGTATCTCATCAATGCTAGCTGGATTATTTAGACATACTCTATTCACAGTTAAACTTAGCTGGTACTGTCCATATGATAATCATTGAGTTAAATATTCCAGCTCTACAGAGTTAAATATTCTGTCTTGCACTATCCCCTCAGTCAATGTTTAAAGAACCATTAATTCAAGCATTGGAATTGGAAGCCAGCTAGCATAGCAAACTTGACCCAGGGTTGTAACAGGTTAGGCAATGATTGTCCTACATAACAAAACAAAGTAATATACATCCTGGAACATGTTTGTACAAAACAATATAGAAGAAAGAGAAGCACATCAGCCAAGCCTGGAGTTGTTCTGCATACAGAGATAGCCTTCTCTGCAAAGAGCTTCACCTTGTGGTGAAGTGCAAACTTCACTGCAAAGAACTCAATTCACAGTTCTCCTTTTTCCTAGTAGCTGCCTGAGGCCACCATAGAAAGAGACACTGGGTTTATATCAGATACAGTCAAAGAACTGTCTTGCAAAAGTCTGCTTCTCTCAGCTGCAGTGCTTGAGGGAGGCGGAAGTCTTCCTTAGTTTGTGCATTTCAGAATGCATAGCATTTGAAATAATTCAGTAATCAAAAGAGAAATAAATAATACAAGGCTTTAAAAAGAACTTGATGAGATAGCTATACCCTTGGATAAACATAGAGAAATTTGAGGAAATGGATATATAACTTTACAAATGCACCAAAAAACCTCTGACTTCATCTAACAGCTACATTAAAAGCCAGTTTTGTACATTAAACAAGGCGGTTTTATAAATTTAAGGGTTGTGTATTCAGTTTAGGACACTAATACTGCTACTCATTTTTCAGACAAATCTATGCACAGGAATTGGAGTTTCTCTGTTTTTCTGTGTTCTCTATTTGCTGCACATAAACATGGCCCAATTGCACACCAAAGGCATGCTCATGCATTCTTTGTAGAGAGGACCAAAACAACCACATAGAATTCATCAATCCCTGTCATATGTTTTTTTAGATAGTTTATTTCCAAATGAAATAATTCAGGTTTTATGTACACTGATAATTTCCTGTATTCATAATAGAGACTTTCATACCTTGTATTTAATAACTTTTACAGTAGTATCATCCTGCAAGGTCCTAGTGGTTTTCATTCATTCGACAGATCTCTTTAAAAGACTATTCCATTGAAGGAGGCTAAAGGAAAGCAACAAACAATCCTGTTTTATGTAATAGTAAGCGAAAACCCTAGACTCATTTTCAATCCATAGCTTCTTGGTTGCAATGAAAAGGCCCGGGCACTGATGGACTGTGTCATAGGAGAGACTGGCTGAAAGCAGCATGGTTGCTCTATGCATGAGAGTGAGGAGTAGAAACCGGACAGGCGGCAAAAGCAGCAGCTGATGGAGAGCGTGAGCAGAGAGATAAGCCAGCTCTGGTCACTTTGTCCTTCTCAAGTAGTAAACTTGGAAACTATGAGCAAGGAAATAACTTGTTATTTGTTTCTATGCTCTGGATTCTTAAAGGATCACACTAGATAACTATCAGGTTTGTGTATGCTGTTTTCTGAGCAAATCACTGCCACTTGCTTCATCACTCAGACCAATAAGCATGCAGTGCACTTCGGAATAACTGATGTCCAAATAACTCTTTAAACCATGTGAAGATATGCGTATGTAAGATACAAAGACTCTGAATGCTGAATCCAGGGCTTTGTAGAACAACAGTCTTCTTTTATAGCTTTTATTTGGGATAATGAGTACCATTACAATCTAGTATCTATCTGCATGGGAGGCTGCTTATGCACCTTTCACAAAACTTTATTCCCCATGGTTTTGCCAAGCCTTGGATTGAAATTTTGGGGCCTGATAAATTCCCAATTGAAAGGATTGCCTTTTCCAAAGCAGAAGCCTTACTGAGTCTGGCTTCCTTTTCAGATAATTTCTAACTGAAAATGTTATTGCTGTTTTCAAGAGTAAGATGGAGAAGGTATGTTTTTCCACATGGATACTTAAATCAAAATATTACCAGCGTAGACAACACCTTGCTTTGGAGCTGAGATCTGTTACATGAAAGGGAGGACCCCCTTCATGTCTGGAATGCATATGATGAAGTCTCCTCTGACTTTTTCCCAAGCTGAGACACATGATGAAGATAAGTTCAGATGATGGTTTTTTGAAAGAATTGAACTGGCTGTCCTGAAGCTTCATGGTGTGATTCTTATTATGGGTGGAAGGTGCTGCTGGAGCAAGGAGGGCTTTCCTCTGCATGCTCTAAATACTTCCCCTGGTGGTGCTGCCTTGGAGGAAGAGTTGGAAATTTCCTGATAGGATAGTTGGGGTAGGAGTCCTAGGAAATGGGGGAGGTGGGAATCAGCAGAAGTCGGGGTGGCTTGTGGAATATGTTGCTCATAATGAAGTTGGTGAGCCTTGGTGAATCTTGATAAGACTACTAGAAAATTTTCCATTAACTGTATTTTGCCTGAGGATCTGGGTTTGGATAGTGATGTACCTGAAGGTTATCAACCTTCAGTGAAAAATTCTTGATGTTATTAAAGACAATCATTTGAAAAGTAAAAGGTTATTAGAGCAAAGCCTGGAGAAGTTCAGTTAGGAAATGTCATCCAGTGGTAAACATTCGAAGTCTGTAATCTCTGTAATGCAGCTTTTGAAATATAATACATATCTAAACTTCTTTAAAAAAACACCTTTGGAGACTGCTATGTAGAGTTCTACACTTGAATGTTTGAAGGCAAGGAAATATCAGAGTACTGGGGATTCTTACCCAGATTTATCTCAAAATTTTGTTTTACTTTTTTCTCTATTCATTTTCCAGGGGAAAAAGAAGAATTTTAGTGATTGAATATCACTTACCCCAAATGCACTGGGCCTTGAATGTGCGTGTGTGCCTAACCTCAACAATAGCATTTCGTAACTGTGCGGTACTCGTGTTTTTACTGAATGTTGCACAAAACAACTGTTTCCTAGGATGTTTTAAGATAACATGAGTTTTTCCCTTTTCCTCCTCAACAATAAACCCTGCAGCTATACTTGAAAGGCAGGGTCCCAAGGCTGAACCGCAGTGGTGCTCCACTTTCCCTATTCCTCTCTCATTGTCTTGGTGATCTGGCACTCAGCCAGCGATGCCTGAGACAGGCGATGTTCTTACCATATCCCAGCAACTTCATATAGATGTTGATGTCTGCCCAAGTGAAGACTAGACTTTTCTGCAGGCTTTTGAGAGGGAGAACAAGTGTTGGCCAAGACTCCTGCTGCAGTGGGATTACCTTGAAAAAAAGAAAAAAAACATCAGCATACACAGATAGGTGTCTGAAATTGAGTTGTATTTCTTCTGGACCTGCAATGAGTGTACCAGCATCTGTCAGGATCCACATGTGCTGCTGCTCCTGCCTGAATGTATTTGCGAAGACAGACAGGAGTCAGCAATTAGGTGAGTTGAATGTGCAAGTCCTGAAACTTTGGCTGCACTCAGGGAGCATGTTAAGTTGAAAGAAGATAAGAGAGTGTTTGAATATAAACAACACGAGCCAGCAATCAATAACCGCCTGAAACATAAACCAATCATTAGTTCAGTCAGAATCAAGGTTCTTGGCCAATCTAGCACATGTAACTGGTCTCAAAATACGTAAAAGGCTGCTGCAAAAAACCCAAGAGAACAGCCTGTTTTCACTGTCCAGGACAGTGCAGTGCTGGAGTGACTTGCCTGGGGATTCTGTGGTGTCTTCGTCATGGGAATTTATTTCAGAACAGGTTGGACAAACAACAGTGAGGAATAGTCTATGTATATTTTGAATAGAGGGAGGGGAAGAATGGTGGTGTGACCTTATGAACACATTTCCAATGTCTTTTTTCTCTGACACTGTGATACTGTTGTTGTGTTCTTACTCTTATTTGTTCTTCTCTTGCTACACTCCCATATGTGCCTTGCTTTTGTGTAAGGTCTGCACAGAAGGATTATTTATGCTGAGTGGGACATTTGCACTTTACTGCAACAATAGGACTAACATTTGGGCAGGTGTCTTTGGAACACCAAAACCCTCTTGAAATGTCAGTGAGCTGTTTCATATAATTTCTGGAGTATAATGCATGCATTGAATAATTTGTTCCTAGGTAGGGTAATTCTGCCTAATGTCAGCCTGCAGGGAAAGCCTGAAGGGCATAGCCATTCATGCCTGTCCTAGTCTTGTTGTCTGGATCTGGTTGTTTGGTGGAAAGCAAACTCAGGTCCTGTGCCATGAACACAGTAGAGGTATGTATGTGCGTGTGTGTTTGAAATTTCTATCCAGTGCACAGTGAAATTCAGAGATTGTATAGCAGCAGCCATGCTCACCTTACACAGAAGTAAGGTACCCTATTTCTTTTTCATGCAGACCCTTCATTTCTGATTTATGATTTGCTGTCAGTGATATAGGACACACAGCAGTACCAAAATGAGCTACAGAATGGGTCCACAAAGTTCTTCAGGCTCACTGAGCAACTCTTTTTATTCCAATCAGTGAGACTATCATATTCTTATAATCAGGCAATATGCCCAAGCGTTTTCCTGGAGGTAGGCACAGGTAAAAATAATTGTACAATATTTTCAACTTGATAAAAGCTTGAATCAGCACCAGTTTACCTAATAAAAGTGCTTAATAAAAAATAAGTGTGGAGCAAAGCAGCTTTGGTAGCATGGATCACAGCAGTACTTGTGTTGCAATTCTGCTGTTGCAACAGGTGTTCCAGTTGGTTAAGACCAAGGGATCAATTACTAAATTTACAGAAAAGCCAGCTGCTTAGTGGTTAGGGGCTGTTTTAATGCGTCAAGTACTACTGCTTCAGCCAAAGCTGATCCTCTGAAACATTATCTTCCAAAGCATACCAGTAACAGCCTTCTTCTTCTTCAGTCTCAAACTAAAAGATCAAATTAAGCTGCAAAGAGTATTCTGACACATTGATCTCACTGAAACATCTCTTGCTCCCAAAGAATAGTAATCCATTAAGCTCTGTAGAATCAAATATTTTCCTGTTCATCCACTGCAAGTTATTCAGTCAATACATGCATGAAAAATCAGCAATTGCCCAGGACGCTCTCTATCCCATTTTTAACTCCCCTATAATTTAAAACATATGACATATGCAACATATGTGCAATGGTTTTGACAGCAGTTATCAACCTTGCTGACAACAGGCTGGTATGACAATTCATACCATAGTGTTAGTCCAGAGCACAGAGCAGATTAATAGTAATGAGTTAAAGTTCTTCAGATGAAGTTAAAGAATTGTTGGGATTGTGTCAATGTAAGTATGTGTATATGTATTTGTACCTATATTTGAAGAAAACCATGCTGCGGATTACCTATATTTTTGAAATTTAAAATGAATGAATAATTTTGTGAAATTATATGGCAACTGTAAGAGGAACATATGGTAAGAGCTATCCAGGAATTGCATTTAGAAAAGAAATAGATACAATACATATCACAGATGAATTCTATGATACTTTGGTAAACAAAAGTGTAGCTGTATTTAATTGCATACATAGCCCATACACAGCGCTTGTTTCAAAGTGATCTTGAACACTGCTGCCACATAGCTTCACTGGGGAGGCAAACAGGCAGTAAACCCCATTCTTTGTTGCTTTTATCTGCCTGAATAGACTGAGCTCAGCTGGGGCAGAGATTCCCTGGGGCTACTCAGCTCTTCTGCAGAGTCCCAGCAGCCTTTGCCGGGGGCTATGCTTGCAGCATGTGAATCCCACAATGTGCCCAACAGCAACAGCTCAAGTTGAGCGAAATGCAAAAGTGAGGCAAGGGTGGATTGGTGAAAAACAATCAAATTTAAAATTTCTTCCAGATAAAAGCTATTAAGCGTCCTTAAAAAAACCCTATAGTGTAGCAAGTGTCAGTTTTGGACTTGAATGTAAGGCGGAGTTTCACTGCTACTTAAGTTACAAGAGTGAAAAGTCAACTAAGATGTGACCCATGTGTAGAAAAGTAGAGTTCAGATTCTGAAAAGTTTATATTTTTGCCTGACAAATTCCTTCACAGGTATTTGGTTGATATTCAAGGATCCCCTGCTGCATGCTCAGGAGTGATACATCCCTACTAGAAGGAAGTGCAGCAGGAGGGCCAGGAGACCTCCTTGGATGG
>JAOEHY010000880.1:0-15077 GCA_025447955.1 Psilopsiagon aurifrons
CTGCCCATGGCAGGGGGGTTGGAACTAGATGATCTTAAGGTCCTTTCCAACTCTAACTATTCTACGATTCTATGATTATCTTTTATAGTTAGTGATACAATCTCTTTACATCACTGTATGCTTCAAGTCTGTATAACTAATGTCCAGTTCCAAAAGTACTAATCATCCATAAACCTCATTTAAGTCAATGATCACAAATGATGTCTCAATATCAGCTCCTAACTTTACACAGAAGTAAATTATACAAAATGCAAAGACTTTTAAAAAATACCTTTTTCATAATAACTGGTATTAAGAGATTACTATGCTACTTAACGTAAAACCAAAGTGAGCTCTATCAGTGAATTTCAGCATGAAAAATTCATAAATATTCAATTCCTTTTCAATTCATTTATTCAATATATGGGGGAAAGTCACCGGGAAAGAACAGAGGCAGAAGACATCGTCATTCAGGCACTCCTCTATTTCCCATGACACTATTTATTCCTCTGGACTCAAGACGCTGAGCAGAATAGTTCTTGGCACAAAGAAATTACTGGTTTACCCAACCTCCCAAAAATGAAACTATGATTCACTCTTTCTGTCTAGCTTTGCCTACTGATGATGAGCCTTAGAGCATCTACATTCTTATCTGAGTGTTATAGCAAGATAAAGTTCTTCATGCAACACCTCTGCTAATCGTAAGATGGGACAGGGTTTCACTTGAACTCAAGATCTGTTGGGTCAACATGGCTTCATCCATACAACTAAGATCTCTTTTGCCCTTAAATAAGGTAACCTCCTACCTGCTGCTATTAGAAAGAGTCTCCAGGCTCTGCCATCTTGCAAACCATGACTTGTCAGTGCCTATGACAATGCCAGTCTGCATAAGCCAATATAGGAATAAATAAACCTATCTGTGGAATAGTTTTGGGCCTGTGTCCAGCCCTCACCAGTTTACTAATACAAACATATCCTCTGAGTTTGGATCTACATCCAGAAAACCCTAACAAGCCTAAGCACAGCTTGATTCAGGATCAGACCACTTCCCATACTGAAGTACTTATCTAACTACCTGGACATGTGTTTAGATTTGTGAAAATATTCCAATGAAGTTTCAAATAAAAATTGTAAATACCTTCAAAGCAGCCTTTAAACAGAATGGTCCCACTCCAAACACCAAATAAAACAGTCATGCAAAGTAACCAATTTATTAAAATTAATTTGAAAGGTTTTAATACTCTAAGAACTAGAACTAAGACCTTCAGAAGGGCTATGCAACAGAAGTGTGAAACCTTCTTCATAAGTGACTTACCTTCAAAAAGTCTATCAATAATGTCAAAACCAGCACGGAGATCAGATAAAGAAAATTCATAGAACTTGGTCCATCCCTACCATTAAAAGCAATTCAAAGAATTTAATGAGTCACAGAATGATCATGAAGCAAAATACAAATATCTTTTGTTTGTGGTTACTGTACACTCTACAATACTTAATGAAAAAGAAACAACGTTTGTCCTCCAAAGTGCATCACTGGAAACATTCAGTGGAGGTAGTATTAAAAAAACAGCTTTACCAGTGCATTTATTTTTATATACTTATACAGACTACTTATACAGACTAGTATCATTGAGTATGAGGAATGTGAATTTAAGATTATTTTATTTCCTAACAGAATTTACTTCGCTTAAAACTTGCTGACATCTGTGACTAGATAATGCATTGAATTATGATTTTATTTTTGAAGCTTTTCTGTATTTCAGTTTTCTTTGAATTTCCATAAATAGGTCTGATTCTTCAAACACAGTTTAAATTATACTTTCATCTTCTTACTCCTTAATTCATGTCAGTTCTCTACTGACTGAAAAAAAACTATGACAAAAGTAATTACTGGTATTATTACAGTGAAAAAGCTGACCACCATATACATATTTTATCAGTCTCAGTTTATACCTCCTTTCTCTTCTTGACGCCATTTTTTTATATGGCAGTACTGTTTAATGTGTATGTAATTCCCACAAAAAAGTTTCAACATAAATGGATAACTATAAATAAATATTGAAATATGATATAAAACTTAGGAAATCCAAGTCTCAAAGGTACATCCTCGTATCTCGCATATCCAAGGAGATGGACACAGTCAAGACTGCAGCTGTTTCACAGATCACAATCAAGTCACCCTGAAGGTCATAAACTGGAAAGGCGCTGCAGTCTCCCAACAGTGCTGATGTATTTGTTTTGATGAATCTGTACATGGACCGAAAGCTTGAAATTCATTATAAAGTACAAGAGCTTCTAGCTGGGATTAACCGCAGTCCAGCAACATTAGAAACCGGTCATCTTAAGCAAAACAGAAAACCAGCACTACATCTGCACATGAGATAAACATGGCTACAGTGGAATTAAGGAGAAAGCATTAATCTTATGTTGTGTCATTCGGAAACTGATAGTAAATGAATATGAATTTGAACAAAGCTAAATGAAGTTCATGTGTCAGATCAGTACTTTTTCATCAATTCTCCTTCTTGAACACTATAATCAAAAGTCTGTTACTGTAAGAGGCAAAAGATCCTATAAATCACAAAGTCAAAACTAGCGAAAAACTCTCAAATATTCCTGGCTCTGAGAGATCAAATCTTTCAGATGACAGGTTAATTTTACCCCTAGTCTAAATAAAACAAGACACAGAACAGGTTGGTGGTAAAGCTTTTTTTTTCTGCTTGATTTAAGCATTTGCAGTCAGAAAGAAATGTTAACTGTTAAAAAAATTGCCTAAGGGAAAACACAGGAAAAACACATCACAGCCTTTGAAACTCATTATAATCTCATTATAATAAATGCATACATTCCCCTGTTTTTCTTTCTCCATGAACAGGGCTTGTGTGCAGAAAGAGTAGACAATGTCATCTCCTTCCCACCAAAGTCTTTCTTTTCTCATGTCTTGCACTGAATCCTGTACATTTCCAAAATATTTTTTCCTGTCCCAAGTGAAGAGGATTCACAGAATCTTTTCCAGGGGACCTCACTCCTGCACCAGTATCAGCTAGTACACAAAGCACAAAATAACCCAGTGCAGACAATAGCAATTCTCAGAGGGACAGGAATTTGAGCTACTAAGTTCTTATTTTGCAGTGACAATAATGAAAGCAGGCACCAGAAGTACCCAAGTTTGTCTCTTCTCTGAACATGACCCAAAGTATACCTGATGAAAAATACTTGCAAGTATGAAAGCTAATAAGTGAAGTAAATTTTTAAAAAGGTAGCAAAAAAGAAAAAAAATTACCTGAGGAATATAATTTCTTCTTTCTTGGCATACAGCGTGAAACCATGCTAAACAAAAGAGAGAATGTGCTCGAGACAGATTTCCCTTTTTACTAATTTGCTCTGGTGTCCAAGATTCATAGGTTCGCAACAGATTCTTTTTAAGGCCTGGGGGTGCCTGCATTGGAAGGAAAAACACTGCTCTAGACAGAATCTAGACAGAACCTAGACAGAACCCTGATGCTTTTATGTCCTACTTTCTCATATTCTAACTTCCAATGTATAACTTAGTGAAATTACGAACAGTGTTTAATAAAAAAAAAATTAAAAAACAGGAAAAAAATCTACCTGCAATAAATAGCTTAACTACAGAATGATCTTATACTGAAAATAAGTTAAACATACTGAAGGAAATTTTAATCAGAACCAACTCATATGAGGGTTGAACTACACTAAAAGATCTTAATGAAAGAACAGTACTCTATCAAAATATGAAAGCATAAAAGTAAATTCAATTTTTTCAAGAACAAGAACCTTTCCTTTGATTTTACAATCTCAACTTCCAATTAACATTTCTGTGATCAGAGCCAACTGACCTTATGCCATCACTGCACTGTTAGCTACCATATATATATGGTGCATATATGATAAAATGCCAGTGCTTTGATTTAGTCCTAGGTAATGTTCACAACCAGTAGAAATAACTGCAGTTAAAGTGCATATATCAAAGATTATAGTGCTTATTATACTAGATTAAAAACAACTGACTGGATACCCAGCCATGTCTGTTAATGTTTCTGTAAGATTCTTCTCATATGAAGGCAGACAGTGAGAGCTGGGGTTGTTAAGCCTGGAGAAAAGAAGGCTCTGGGGGGACCATAGAGCAGCCTCCCAATATGCAAAGGGGCCTACACAAAATCTGGAAAGGGACTTTTTACAAAAGAATGTCGTGATAGGACAAGGGTGAATGGATTTAAAATGAAAGAGGGGAGATTTAGAATAGATATTAGGAAGAAATCCCTCAGAGGGTGGTGAGACACTGGAACAGATTACCCAGGGAAGTGTTGGACGTCATATTCCTGTCAGTGTCCAAGGCCATGTTGAAAGTGGCTTTGAGTAACCTGGTCTAGCGGAAGGTGTCACTGCTCATGGCAGGGAGGTTGGAACTAGATGATCTTCCTAAATCATTCTATGATTTTATGATTACAGTAGTTTCATATGTTGCATATGCACACTTGTGGAAAATAACTGCAAAACACTGCAGCCAAATGAAGGCTTTATTCTTTTTATATATCTACATGTTGACGGGTACCAGTTAAGGGACATACCATAACCATATAATTATCCACCACTATTAGCCAAGTCGTTGGCTCTTTCTTTGTAAAAAAAAAAAAAAATGTATTTATTACAAATGAAAAGGTAACAAAATGATTTAGAACACTGCATCACTGCAAAGATCCAATTATTCCAATAATAGTGGGATCAGTAACTTTAGGAAGCTATATGAAAAGAAATGTGACAATCCTACACAATCTGCAGTTTCTGTACCATTGAAGATCTCAGTACAAAGAAGAAGGTACCTCATAAGTTTAAAAATACCTTTAGTCAATATATTGTATGCAAAAATTTTGGCTTCTTGAAAGTTAGCAATATTGGGCTCTAAATGGTCAGAGCTTCTTGGCTGAGCTGCAGGCACAATCTACAACACTCCATTATCAATGGAGGAGTTAGCAGCACCCCTATCCATGATTTCCCTAATGGACATTAATGTATAAGTGTATTAACGAGTAGAGAACTTTCCAACCAGAGCATAGTCCCATGGTTCCTTAGGTTGAGCCATTTTTTAAGTAAAGCTCTCATTTTTTTGTACAGGCCTTTAATTCAACATTCAGCAATACAGGAGGAGAGCCACTTGAAATGTCCAGTGAAAATAAAGCTATATGTCCAGAAGGAAGAATAAGGAAGAAAAAAGGATGACTGTGTGACGTTCAGATGAGGAGATTCATCAAGTAGGAGCAGTGGTGTAGGTTTTTGCTTTTGAAATTCCCTGATTAAATGCATTAAAGAATTTAGAACACAAAACAGAACAAACACTTCCCAGTGGTAAATTTATTTTCAGTTCAGACTTTCAACTAGAAAAAAAAAATCTAGACAGAAACTTTAACAAAACTTCCCTTTAGAGCACAGTTTCTGCAAATTTCCACTTTTACATTATAAATGATAAATATCTTTAAAGGCAAATTCAGACCTTTTTTTGGTATTATATCAAATAGAAATATAAGGGAAAAACAGTTATGCAATTAGTCCACATTAGCTAAACTTCATTCTGTCATACAGTTTACTACGCATACAATTACATTCATTGTAAACACGTAATAAAAACTATCCAAACAGATCTTACTTCGTAAGTTATTTTCAGACTTGATTGAAGCAAAATTGGTGTAAACTTTGGATGAACTTCAGTAGTAAGCCAAAGGCGAAAGTTTGGTTGAGGCTGTAATGTATTCAGTTCCTATTAAAGAGATGTTACATAGTCAAGTAGATTTTGCTTGGAGTTTTTAAATAGACAGATCGGTATTTACAAAATTATAATATCCTAAATTAGAAAGTTAGGCTTGTCTAAAGCATCTTTAGTTGTTTCTACAAGCAAGCCTATTCATAAAACTTCACCATGCTTTGACTCCACCAGGCATTCTACATTCTTGCTGTGTCAAAGTTTGAAGTTCATCCTAGCTGCTTCAAAATATTTGCACTTCCCTCCTAGATCTTAAATTCAGAGCAGAAAAGTATATACCAGTTCTTTACTTCTTTTAAGTAAAAAACAAAAACAAAGGCTACATCTCATAGGATGAGTTCTTGTGGAAAGAAAAAGAGACTTCTGATATATATCTGTATTTCATAGTAATATACATGTAAAGCCACTTTGATTTTGCTAGCAAGTTAATGATTTTACATGCTATAAGTGTGTTTCTACCAAACATTACTTCGACCTCAAATCAGCAAAAATCTCTTAGCAGCTCACATATAAAGGTACACGTAACAAAAAATTAATAAAGTCCCAGAACTGAAGAAAAAAAAAAAAAAATAATTCAAGCATACATTCAGAGTTCAGCAAACACTGGCAGTACCCCCTACAGTACCAGACTTTTAACAAGAGCATTTGTTTACTTAGTGTGGCAGAAATGCTCTACATTGCATAAAAATTAAAGCACTGAAAGGAAAGAGCTGCTTTGATCTGATGCATTTCACCTTATTCATGATTGAGGAAACTGCAAAGGTTTATTTTTAAATTATTGGAATTTTAAACTTAACCAGAAAAATGCCTGAAATGCTTCAGAAATGTTGCATACTACTTTTAAGTGGTTTCCAATACATTCTTCTCTAGTAACCCTCACCTTTTCCAGTACAGGAAGCCAAGATGTAACAAGATGCAGATTCTTTAAACAAAGCCATTCTCCATTGCGTGCACATTCTTTTAAAGTTTGAATAGCCAGATCAGCTTGGCCCTGGCCCATTGCAATCTGAAATGACACATACAGCTTTATCAGGCACAGTTGTACCTGTTGTACCCCATTTAACAGCTAAATACAGAAATGTGATTCCAAGTTAGAGTGCATATGTAGAAAAAACGGTTGTGCTAAAGATAACCAGAATTTTCTCTAATGCAATAAGCTATTAAAGTAGGGAAAAGATTAAAGAAAAAGTATTTTTTTCTTTGCAACCTACCTAACCAGAGTTCCTTAAGAAAAACCATTACCTATCTTTTTATGGAAAAAACAAACATCAGTTGGTGACAGTGCTGGTGTATTCCCTAGGAATTCAAAAAGTAATTTAAATATAAGTGACTATTCTGTATTACTGCAGAACTGCTGATACAGTAAAAACAAGAGATAAATGAGAACAAAGTTCCTTTTGATTTTAAGTTAGGAGTACTTTCTTTGAACAGAAACATTCATTTTCATACTAAGATGAGTGAAAAACTAAGTCTGCTCTGTTTCCAACTGGGAAAGATGAATAGCTTTAAAAATTGTCTTTTCTTCATTTTTATAGTACCATACTGCTGCTAAAATTAATCTGGATCTTCAAATGAAAATACCAAGATCAAAACCTGACAAATCAGAGAAAATTTAAAATAAAGGACTTGTTCGGTGGTGCAATTACTGCAATAATTGATGTTAGACTCTCTGTAGACTGCATTCACATTAGTTCTCCCTTAGAATCTAATTGGAAGCTTTACATTACAAAAAGCCCAGAACCAAACAAGTTGAAAAAAAAGCTGAAAAAAGCTGAAAAGTTAAAAAAAAAAACTGTAAAATGTTGTCTTGGCATTACTGCTATAACAAAATAGAACTACTGTTATTATTATGACTTCATCAAATATCCTTTAAGAGGAAATCCATTCTGCCTTTTTAGCCTAAAACTGTCCTGACGCAAAGACATTCGAGGCCTTAGCTTTACATGATGATGCAGAGATATCCTCTGCCTAAATAAAGCTAAGTATAACATCTTGAAATAATTTAAAATAGCCAAAAGAAGACAACCAAAAGTCACCAGACAATATGGTAGCACAACACCCAGATTCAGTGGTCTTTTCTTTACCCCATGTAAGAAATAACTGAACAGAGGAGAACAATCTGATCTTCCATGTTTTATTCAAATTGCATGAGAAAGTGCCGGAAAAAAAATAGTAATAACAGAATATTCTCATTAGTAAGACAACTTTTAGATGATTTAGCTTTGAGTACTGCTCCTTAGTCAAATACCATACCATGCTATATTTTAAAAGTCAAAAATGTAAAAGATACTTAGAGATAAAAATAAAAAGCTGTGTGGTAGGGTAAGAAATATGCATTATGAAACATTCACAGCTAGATGAGCTGGCAGTAGGATCTAAATCTGTACAATTTGATGGGAAAGACATCAGTGCACATTCCAGGAAAGGAACAATTTCAAGGACTGTTTAAAAGCATTTGGTATTTTTGTGCTAACTTGTGATCAGCTAAGAAAACAATTCCCTCCCTGGAATGTTTTAAATTACAAAAGGAAATGCTTTACAAAAACGGTGTAAAGCATGTTGGTACTGTGTATTAGGAATATTAGAAACCCACTTGTATCAGAATTACTTGAGTTAGAATAAATCCTAGGTCTCTAGTTCAAATTCCTGCTCAACTTAGAGTTAGCTGAGGGCTTTGTCCAGTGGACTCTTGCTGTCTCCAACTACCTGATTGAAGAATGCAGAGAAAATAGAGCCAGAATCTTTCAGAGGCCATGGTGACAGGACATGAGTTAATGCACACAAGTCGGAACTTGGGAAATACTGATTCGATGTTAGAAAAAACATTATCCTGTAGGAGTGGTCAAATACTGGAACAAGTTGCCCAGAGATAGTGTGGGATCTCTATCCTTGGAGAAGAGACTTCTGAGCTGGGGTGTGAAGCAGATGATCTCCAGAAGTCCCTTCCAACCTAGGTTATTCTACGAATTTAACAGCTAATGTAAATTTCTTCTTAATACAAGTTGTTTTCAAGACCTCTGCATAGATTCAAATTAGAAATACCTACAGAAAACAAAGTGATTGATTTCTTAACGGTAAAATTCCTGCATAAAGTCTACTCGAGGGGAATTACCTTCACTCAGTTCAGTTTTGTGTTGAATGCACAAAAAGGAATTTGTATGCTGTGACAAAAAAACAACTGTTACTTTGAATGGGAAAGTAATTTCCATTTTGTATACCTATTCCTGAAATCAGAGAGCTTTCGGCATAGTCAATCTTAAACACTTTTTTAAAAAAGACTTGAAATATAAGAGTTCTCTTCAGGAACTCCCATCAACAATGAAGTGTTTAACATTTACTTGTCAAATTTCTCAAAATATTTTACAGAATTTCTCAAATACTGAAGTATTCACAAACACTGAACATCTGATTCATGTTTTCTGTTGAAGACATAAACTTCTAAGTCCTATAAGCAGAGAAAATTATGAAGTCTAGTTTTCACAGAATCATACAATGGTTTGGGCTGGAAGGGACCTTAAAAATCTTCTAGTTCCAACTCCCTGCCACTAGTAGTGACAGCTTTCACTAGGCCAGGTTGCTCAAAGCCCTGTCAGTCTGGCCTTGAAAACTGCCAGGGATGGGGCATCCACTTCTCTGAGCAACCTGTTCCACTGCCTCAGCACCCTCACAGTAAAGAATTCCTTCTTTAGAATCACAGAATAGTTAGGATTGGAAAGGACCTTAAGATCATCCAGTTCCAACACCCCTGCCATGGGCAGGGATCTTTGCTTGTTTGTTTTGTTTTGTTCATACTTTGGTAACTCTACACTAAAAAAGATAATGTTTCAGCATAACAATTCTGTCTCTTGTTCTCTTCCACGCGTCTTCTCAATTTCCCTTCTCCAAGTTAGAGGAATGCCTCTCATGTGGATTCTGCTTCTGTGAGGATCACTAATTGTGTCTCTCTTCTCCAGCCCACTTTGCCAATGGAATCAGAAGTTAATGGCAAGATAGGTGGGAACAACAAACACACAGACACCAAACTATACTTTTACATATAACTTCCTTAAAAAACAACGAAAACCAGATATTACTACTGTGAAATTTTATACATTGTGGGGTTTAATCACTGTGCCTTCTAAGACTGACCTGATGGTAGCATTCAGTATTTCTTTCAACACTGGCAAGTTCTTGCAACTCTTGAGAAGGATCAGCACCAGGAGAAATAATTATTAAGATGGGTTCGATTTCCAGAGTCTCCTTATACAGACGTTTCAAATTCAGAGGTGATGGAGATAATTCTTTTGTCCCTATAATTAGAATTAGAATTATTATGGAAATAAAGTGACTACACAGGATGGAGTGCTTCACTGACCACTTTTAGAGATTATCTAACTGAACATACAATGCTCTGTTCAATGGAGATCATAAAACTGTTCCTAAAGTGAGAAATAAATCTTTACAATATACAGGTAGAGTCGCCCTACTTTGTGAAGAAAAAGACACAAGCACCAAAATGGTGCCTGTACTTCCAGTTTGACAGACATATATTGAAGTCTTTATTTAGAATGCACTCATCAAGAAAAGAAACAAAAAGAGAAGCTGGAATGTATGAATATGCTATTTGCTAAAACTAACCGCAGTCTGTATGTCCATATGCAGAACTTCTCTCCTGTATTATCCTCAGAGCCTTAATTACTAGAGTTTGACTTCACAGTTACGATTACTTTAGCATATTATTTCCTTCCACATACAAGTTAAATGTCTAGAAAGTTGACCTTCTAGACAAGGCATTTGTACACAGGCTCATAGCTATGTATGTAAGTGCATCATAAACTTACATAACATTAATTATGTATTTAAATGCAGATTTATACTAGTCCTTAAATAGTAAAGTATTAGGTGGAGTGGGAAATCACACCATAAGGCTAGACAAAAGAGCCCAAACCAGTGACAGCTATGCCACACTGACTAAAAGGTGCAACATATGTTTCCTTGAGGTCACACTCTGCTTTCAGATTTGAGCTATTATCTCCACATGGCACAATACTGTATTATTTAAATATAGGAGGTAAAGTTGACTAAGGTTACTGTGACGTCTGGATTCTCTCTGTGTATCTGTACAAAGGCTCTAATGGATACAACTAAACAGATACAATCACTACCAATCAAAATGCTTTAAAAATAATTTTAACAGGACTAACATTAGAAAATATTTTCATTACATTCACTAGGTGTGCAGAGGTAATACAACTTGAGGTAAATATACAAACAAGGCCATAAGGCAATTGATACAAACAGCTCTCTTAGTGAGTTCTGCTGCTCACAGCCAACAAGCCCTAAATCACAGAAGATACATAAAATGACACTGAAATTAAAGAAGAGCTATTCAGTGCTGGACTGAAGCATGCTCAGTGAAGAAGACTCTTCAGGGACACTTATGTGTCACAATCTCAAAAATGTTTGACAAACATCTGCAGGTTCTTTCTCCCAATGAATCCTGCATTGGCTAAATTTGGATGCATTTTCAGAAGTCCTGAAAAAGAGCATACACTTCGAATGAAAGCTGCCCAGCATACTGCTTTCCAGTCATTTCTCCAAACTGAGGTTATAGTAACATTTTATACAAACTACTCTAGATTTAACATTCCCTTCATTAACATAATAAATGGAAATAGCTAAGCTATTAGCAAAAATGATAGAAAGACAATAGACATATAAGCTAAGAAAATAAAAAAAATTTTATATATAACTACAGATTGACTTGGATTTTTTTCAAAGTACAGTCATAATTTAAGCTACTGGAGTCTAAGGAAAAAAAGAAAAATAACAGGAAGTAGAACATGATAGTATTCTGTAGGGTAAGACTGTTTATTTTAGTTAAAGTTTTTATGAAAACTTACGATACTGAAAATGAAAAACAATATCATGACTATAATTAGGAAAATCTAACAAGAAATATTTGTTTTTGTTGGTGAGGTACTTGTGATACCTTGCACCTCTTCCTTGAGGTACAAGGAAGAGGTACTTGTGATGCACTCTGGTATCTGGGCTATAAACCGTCTTGTTCCTTAAGCATGTTTCATCTCATCAAAACACTCTCTACAGAGCTGCATTTACTGTTGTAATACCAAAATCTAATTGCTTCCATAGTAATTTAATTGAAATAGTACATAAAGCATTGTTATAATGTAATCGGTAGCTACATAAGCAATAAAGATATATAAAGAATCTTAATACCAAATTTTAGATCAAAATTTGATTAACGGTAAGGTTTTGGAAAGGTAAATTTTAAGTTTTATTAACTTTTATTTCAATGAAGATTTTTTGAAAATCTGTGCTACTGCTTCAAATCCTATGAAAGACATAAAAAATAAAAAATATTTCTTGAAGTCAACAGGCAGCAAGGATACAAAAACTAAATGGAGATTCTTCTGACCACACATTAACACTGTGCAATGGGCATCGTGCAATGCTGCAGATATTTGCTATTACATGGAAATACAGAACAGATGTACAAAATCATATAAGGCAAATGCATTGAGTCTTTTAAATAGTGTGTTACTACTTCCAGTGGAGAAACCCTGGAGACATAAAACACTGGTTACTGCAAAAAGTTTCACTATAGGCTTGTAATATGCTTATACTCTTGCACTGACATTTACTATTTGTCATTGACAAAGATGTCTTTCTCACCTCTTCAATCATCAAAATCTTGCATTTAAGATTGCTTTGCTGCTACAAACAGATGCATGGAATATACTACAGTCAATATAAACCAGAGAGTTTTGTATTTTTAGTGGTAGCAGAAGGCACACAGATTTCTGAGATGCTTAATTAATTAGGAGTTTTGATATCCTACAAAACTCTGTGTTAACTTGGGACTACTGCTTGAACTCACATTAACTGGGGAACAGATGAATGAGTGTACACCTGCAACTTAAGTTATTATAATAACATTTACGGTAATGATTCTAAACTTAGGTGTAATTATAAATAAATAACAGTCTAGTCAAATACATTGTGGTATGCTTGAGATACCCCATTTAGAAAATTAATACGTATAAGTTTTCTTCCATAAATCAGTTTGGATTTACAGAAATTTGGACACAGTGTTTATTAAAAGCATTGCTACGCTGAAGATTTTTTTTTTTTTTTTTTTTAAAGAAGCTCAACAGCAGTGGAATCTAGAAAAAATACAATACAGATACAGCACTGTCTATTCCTGGCCATTACAGACAGGATTACCTTTAGAGAAATGAAAACAAGGACTCCATGGTTTTCAGAGTAAATCAACAAGCACTCATATTCCAGCTAATAACTATGCAGTCAGTGCGGGAATTCTAACATACTTTTCTGCCTGAATGTTCCATTCTGACAGAATTTCTTAAATCTCACTACCCAAAATGATGTCCTGACATGAGAAGAAAAAGCAAATCTGAGAGCAAATAACCTTTCAGTTATGTCAGGGGGGAGGGATTGAAGGGGAGAAAAGAAACACCTGACATATAAGCACAAATTTGGCACAGGGTGCAAACTTTGTGGTTTCTATAAACTGATGAAGTTTCCATAAAAATCAATGCACAACTTTTACCAAACCTTCTCTATAAAAGTCATTGAATTAAAACCAATTTACAGCAGCTGGAACTTGAACTCAAAGTGTTTGTTAAAATTCCATCTGTTGGTGATCTGTCCATAGAGAAACTGTGTACAAAAATATCAGTAGATGTATAATTACCATTAACAATTCCAATACAGAAAACAGGAAAGATTATTTTTTTATTATTATTTTGGCAAGTAATTTTATTTTGGCCTAGATGCAGTCCAAACAACTCTGGTCTACATTACAGAAAAAAGTCTGCTCATAGCTTCTGTCCCGTACTGGCACAAGAGCAGGAAGCACCCTTTTCCTACACTATTTTCCTAACAAGGGGCACATCAGTATAGCATGTAAAATAAAGAAATTAGCATACTTTGGGTGGCCACAAAATGCATTTATAGAAAACTCTAATGAACAGAAACAGAAGGCTTTCTTGTAGGGTATTACGGCTCTTTTGGAACTCATTTTTCTCACAGGAAAACACCTAAAGGATATTGGAAACTTAACAGTTCCCTTTTGAACTAAGTGAAACACTTGCCATTTGATCCTAACAGGCAGGGACATTGTCAGTGGGGCACCCATACCCTCACCATGATGAAAGTACCTTCTGTATCTACAAATAACATTTGACAGAGCAGGCTAACATTATACTTCTGAAAATACTGGCCACAGTGGCAGACATGGAACCAATTTTTACCAGAAGTAATGGCCATAAACAGAGCATAAGGAGGCAGTAAGATAAACTCCACCCAAATGCCATTAAAAATGTAGAATCAGAGACCTAAATTTATACCTAATCTTATAGTAATAAGAAGTGACATGTATGTTGAGAACTTGAAATTGTCATATTCATGTTTATATAACTCATCCATTGCGTTATGATGCAAAATCAACCATCTCAAGATCATTCAAACTGCGGGTCTTCTCAGGCACTGGAAATACAAGTCCAGACATATTACCTTGGTAGCCGGCGAGTCAATTTTCAGGTTCATTTCCCACCATATTAGGGACAGTCTTGGCCACTTACACTTAAGATCATTAGAGTCTCGATCTTTACCTTCTGTTAATCCCACTTCTGTGGGATTAAAAACCACATTAAAAACAAGTTGGCTGGTTTTACCAATTAGATTTTAATGTGGTTTTACTACATTAAACCCAACAAATTCTATCTCGTCCCTATGTAATGCAGAGGGTGACTTTTAAAAGTACAATGTCCACCCCAATGAGACACTCATAATTCATCTTCCATATGTGAATTGCCATTAATGGCTAAAAAATGAATGATGGCTTTGGAGTGCTGTATTGCAATATTTGGAACGTAAATCCCAAGCTTTAGATAAAACAGACCTCAGAGAGGAAACAGACAGATGAGAACAAATATACAATTACAGTATTGAATTACCCTAAATCATGCATATTTCCTTATATTATCATCCAAGAGACTAACTGTCCTGGGTTCGGCAGTAACAATCGTTTTTCTCCTTCTTGGTAGCCGGTGTGGAGCAGTGGTCTTTTTTGACTTTCGGCTTGGGAACAGTGCTGATAACACCAATGTTTTAGTTACTGCTTAGTACATTTTGGTCTGGCCAAGGACTTGCTGAGTCTCATGCTCTGCCAGGGAGGAGGGTAAGCCGGGAGGGAGCAGAGACGGAGCATCTGATTCAAGCTGACCAAAGAGGTATTCCATAACATAGCACGTCATGCCCAGAAGGTAAAAACTGGGGGCAGGAACCCGGAAGAGGG